>JAECMU010091824.1:0-22724 GCA_016106625.1 Dracogyra subfuscus | reverse complement strand
GTGCTATCCTGTCTGTGGGAGGTGCATATAAAAGATCCCTTTCTGCTAATCAGAAAGAGTAGTCCATGAAGTGGCAACAGCAGGTTTCCTCTCTCAATATCTGTGTGGTCCTTAACCATATGTCTGATGCCATATAACCGTAAATAAAATGTGTTGAGTGCGTCGTTAAAACACTTCTTTCTTTAAAGCTTTTACATGTTTAACATATTACAGTACACTGTTTTAGTGCATTACTGTTATCTAGGGCCTCCACGAGTCTAAAATACTGGACTGAAATACTCGAGGGTCAAACTCGACCCTGATCTAATAATGTTGTTGAGACTAAGGAATAAACTAAAATAGCATTATGCATCTTAATTCCAACACTGATCATGATGTAAAAATTTAGAAACTGGTTTAGATGTTCAGTGACAGACATTCAACCCACATTACTAACATTGTTTACAATTGTCACAAATGAAAAGAATGATAATGAATGATAAAAAGAATACCCCCTCATGTCTTGTGATATAATAATTTATCAGCACTCATTGATAAAATAGTCTAGGATCAATCCTTGTCCGTGGACCTATTGGGCTATTTCTCGTTCCAGTCAATGCACCACAACTGGTATATCAAAGTCCATGGTATGTGCTATCCTACATGTGGGATGGTGCATATAAAAGATCCTTTGCTACTAATGGAAATTTAAAATTACCAAATGTTTGACATTCAATAGCTGCTGAGTAATAAATCAATGTGCTCTAGTGGAGTTGTTAAACAAACCACTCTTTTGCTTTTTTTTTACAGGATTTTAAGTACTTAAATACTTGTGGAGACTCTATATTATTCTTGGAGACCCTATATTATTCTTGGAGACCCTATATTATTCGTGGAGATGCTATATTACTCGTGGAGATACTATATTTTCATGGAGATGCTATATTACTCATGGAGTCCTTATATTACTCGTGGAGATGCTATATTACTCATGGAGACGCTATATTACTCATGGATACCCTATATTACTCATGGAGACACTATATTACTCATGGAGACGCTATATTACTCATGGATACCCTATATTACTCATGGAGACACTATATCACTCATGGAGACCCTATATTATGCATGGAGATGCTATATTACTCATGGAGACCCTATATTACTCATGGATACCCTATATTACTCATGGAGATGCTGTATTACTCATGGAGATGCTATATTATGCATGGAGATGCTATATCACTCGTGGAGACGCTATATTACTCGTGAAGATGCTATATTACTCATGGAGACACTATATTACTCATGGAGACACTATATTACTCGTGAAGATGCTATATTACTCATGGAGACACTATATTACTTGTGAAGACGCTATATTACTCATGGAGACACTATATTACTCGTGAAGACGCTATATTACTCATGGAGACCCTATATTACTCATGGAGACACTATATTACTCGTGAAGACGCTATATTACTCGTGAAGATGCTATATTACTCATGGAGATGCTATATTACTCATGGAGACACTATATTACTCGTGGACACGCTATATTACTCATGGAGACGCTATATTACTCGTGGACACGCTATATTTTCATGGAGATATATTACTCGTGGAGACCCTATATTACTCAAGGAGACCCTATATTACTCATGGAGACCCTATATTACTCGTGGAGACCCTATATCACTCGTGGAGACCCTATATTCCTCATGGAGACCCTATATTACTCGTCGAGACCCTATATTACTTGTGGAGACCCTATATTACTTGTGGAGACCCTATATTACTTCTGGAGACACTTTATTACTCATGGAGACCCTATATTACTCATGGAGACCCTATATTACTCATGGAGACCCTATATTACAAATTTTATAAAAACACAAAGTAATCCGATATGAAAACATATATTAAACTGTAAATTAACACATAATGAATGGATGAACAATGTTAGCCCCTTTAGGTGTACTGAAAGTATAGAATTTAATATAGAATCAGAGCTCACCCTGTACGTTGCCAAATTAAGTCAGTTGCTAATTTCTATACAATATGGCTACAAAATGTTGTCTTTGACTAATAGCATATTCCTCAAATTAACCACATTTTAAATAAATTTCCAGGAAATACTTTACATTTCAAAAAAAAAGAGGCTAAACCAAAAACATTTCAAGTGCGAGTGCTGTAAAATCATTAAAAATATTATTCCATAAAATAACTGGTATTGCCTGCCGGTATATTGGCTGCAATTATAATTTAAAAAAATAAAAAATTGGTCTGTCATGATTTAACTTTATATCTACTTAGAATTAATAATAATAATAAAAATAATAATAATAAAAAACACTTTATAATGTGAAAATATATTGTGTAAAAAATAAAAGGTATTGAATTTTTTTTTCATAAATTAAAAATATATTTCAGACTGACATGACTCAACTTTACATGTATATGACTGTCATTTAGAAAGCTTTTTTTTTTAATTTGTTAAAATATTGAGTAAATTTTCACCAGCTGTTAACGTTTCTGTCACATTGACAAATAAATCTGTTCTTTAAATTTACTTTTTCTCTGTGTAAATCGATGTGATAAACTATCATATTTTGATTAAAATGGTCAGCAAATCAACTTTGGTGTAACATGTGCCATGCAGGGGCTCGCTAGATAGGATAAATATCACCGTTGCTTGGTACTGTGGCCAATGCGTCCAAGATGGGTAACACAGCAATATTCCTCTTTCTGTTTTTCATGCTCTCTACAGAGAAGGTGTGCCTAGGATTTGGTCATATGACGTCCTCCGAATGCACTCACAAAGCAGTATCTATCAGTAAAAAAAACAGTAAGTTGCAATGCGGAAGTTTGTTGTTGTTTAAAGTATTTTTCAGTTTCATAGTTCCGATATTCTAGTATTTGATTTGATTTGATTTGATTTGATTTGAAAAATATTCTGGGTGCGATGGCTTCTTGTCGTTTGAAAAAAAAAAGATGCTTGGGGTTAGGGGTTTTGGTGGGTGGCCAGGGGCTCAGAAGCCCTGGAAGCTCCTGAGATTTAAGGTATTCAAGAGGTTAAAATGCCTTTCATGAGAATAAAAATGACTTTAAAAAAAACACATACTAATAAATAACACTTCTGAGATTGCCGCCATTTTGAAGTCACTATTTTTAAGTCTGTAAAACTAACTCAACATTTATATAATTTAATAATATTACCAAATCATAGTGGGCCTCATTTACAAAGCCCGTTTTCCTTAAACGCATGTGTTTAAGCATTTTAAATATTTGGTGTGCTTGCAAAACATCTGTGTCAGTATTACAAAATGTTATGCTTGGTGGGTCTTTCCACATAGCTTAAAGAAAACTTTATTTTGTGGATGGTGGGTATATATTTTAAACAAGGGTATCAAAAGTAGGTCACAGTGCCCTAGTTATGGTACACCCCACACCACCATCCCAAGTTGTACTTGCATGCAAGGTCTGGTGATCTAATATGACATAATAAAGAATATATGGCCTGGACAAGGATGTTCTTTAATGTGTAATAATGCATGAAAAGTGGGTCACAGTGACCTAGTTATGGTACACAACACACCACCTCCCAAACTGTACTTGTATGCAAGGTCTGGTGAGCCTATATGAATTGATAAGAAAGATATGCTTTTGAAACTTAAACGTTTATGGACGGAAATGTACAGACAGATTGATAGATGTATAGACAATGCCATACCATAATAAGACCCGTCATAGACACATTTTGTTTAATGACACCACTAGAGCACATTGATTTACCAACAATATAAGAGGATATAGTCTTAGAGGAAAACTGTGACATTTTTCCATTAGCAGCAAGGGATCTTTTATATGCACAATCTCACACACAGGATAGCACATACCACATACCAGTCATGGTGCACTGACTGGAACAAGAAATAGCCAATGAGCCCACCAACCCATCAAACACCGGCATGTAAAAACCTTACTGCCACAGCATGTGACAAATTTCGAAAAGCTTTTATCCAGAGCAGTGTCTATTTTGTAAATATGAATATCCTGTTCCCAATCCCCCAATGTTAGTGTTTTTAAGCTCTTTCTTCCTATTTAGGTGACATATTTGATTATTACTATTATTTAGTAAAATTATATTAATTTAAAAGTAAAGTAGGGCTAGTGAGAATGTTTAATTGTGGCTAGTAAATTTTTAAATCACTGAGCCCATGGCTTGTGAATTTAAAAAAAATTACTAGAAGCTCTGCAATATCTGACTTTTTATATTTCAGATTGGTCGGTCTACAAACAATGCGCAGATCAGAATTTCTTCAAAAACAACCACAGTTGTTGGCTCTACTGTAGGAGGGCATGTCAACGCAGGAAAGATCGAGTTAACAAATGTGCCCCACACTTCATTCAGTTTTCTTAAGAAGAACAGCAAACAAGTGAATGCACTTGTGTGTACCATAAACAACTCTGTTGATAATTATATATAAAGGCTGGATACACAAGTAAACACTGTGCTAAATTGTTAAAAATAAAAGTAATCCAAGAAATTGTTTCTCATTTGATTTTTGTATAGGCCAACTTCCTGACAAAGACCCATCGAAGAGAATTTTAAACCAGGTCCAAGTTAAACCTAGCCTATATATAACCATATTTTCTATTCAAGATCTAGCCACTTCAAATAGATATATTAAAGTTAAAACTGTTTTGTTTTGTTTAACAACACCACTAGAGCACATTGATTAATTAATCATCGGCTACTGAATATCAAACATTTGGTAATTCTGACTCGTAGTCATCGGAGGAAACCTGCTACATGTTTCCTAATGCAGCAAGGGATCTTTTATGTGCATTTTGCCACAAACAGGAAAACACATACCAAGACCTTTGTCCAGTTGTGGTGCACTAGTTGGAATGAGAAAAAAAACCCTACCACAATCAACTGATTGAATCCACCGAGATGGTTTTACCCTGGGACGCTAGCACCTCAAGCAAGCACTCAACCGACTGAGCTAAAACCTGCCCTCAAATGGATATATTTGTCCAATCCTAATCTTGTTGCATGAAATAGTTTGTCTCTAGTCTTCAGCTTAAAAGTGTAGGGTTGCAGACAATTTAATCAAGTACTGTTATAAAATCTGATTTACGGCAATTATACACCAACTTATTAATTACTGGAAATCATATAAAATATGGATTTGTGAACAAAACACAAAATAAAATACAATGTGGTTTTAATCTGAAATATGTTAATCAAGCTGACGACAGTGGTTCATATTCCATCTTTCTCATCTATCACCCTCTGCCTATCATTCTCATATTGTTATTATTAATAGCACAGTAGATCTAAAATGTTAAAATAGATACAAAACAAAATGGATTAATAATTTAATATTAAAATATATTACTAAGCATTATTAGAATAACAAACAGTATTATAATTTAGTCCTCATTAATTTATCACGACATCAAAGGTAAAAACCATATTTTTCCTGTTCTGCTACAGGTGAACTGGTTACCTGTGTTATCTGATTAACACAACAATATATTTTCTCTTTTTAAGAACACTGTATGCTTTCCTTTCTCCCCATCGATATCTATCACATTTCTTTCCAACTGACAGCACCTCCTCTCAGTCAGTTTAATTTCTCTGTCAATCTCAACACATCACAGTCCTTGTCTCTCCGACTAGGACAAGTGTTTGTCTCTTGTGGCCATCGGTACCACACATCAGTTTTTGCTTATGGACTTGATCTGACCACTTCAAAGACTGTTCAGTCGACACACTTCTGGCATTGTTAAAGTTTGTTTTGTTTAACGACACCACTAGAGCACATTCATTTATCGGCTATTGGATGTCAAACATTTCGTAATTTTGACATACTTGTAAAAATTAAACCTGCTTCATTTATTCCATTAGTAGAAAAGGATCTTTTATATGCACCAACCCACAAACAGAAGACAAATACCACGGCCTTTGATACACCAGTCATGGTGCACTGGCTGGGATGAGAAATAGCCCAATGGGCCCACCGACGGGAATCAATCCCACACTGACTGTGCACCAAGTGAGTGCTTCACCACTGGGTACGTCCCACCCAACACCATTGTTAAAAGGCATCTGTAATAACTTTCAATACTCCCTACCACCAACTTAGTAACGACTGCCGGTAGTAGGGATGGATAGTAGGTGGTTACAAGTGCCTCGTAACAATGTCAGAAAGTAGCTACTGAACACTCCTCGAAGTGGTCAGACTAAGCCCACAGCTAAAGGCTGATGGGGAATGGCAGGTGTGTGGCACAGATAGCCACACAAGACAAGAACCTGTCGCGGTTGGAGAGACAATGACTGGGTTGTGGAGGTGGACAGTGAAAGAAGTTGAAAGATAGGAGGAGTTGCCAGATCAGGAAGAAATGAGATGGAATTCAAAGAAGAGAAAGAAAAGGGGGCAGTGGGATAAAAAAGAAAGATTCAGGAATAAAAAGAAAGTAAGCTGTAAGGAAAGGCCTGATCCGGGAGGACACCAGTATTACTGCATGAGCAGAAATGTCTTTTAATACAAACACTTCCTCATCATTTGTTTTATGGGCAATATGGTCTGAAAAATTTAAACTCTCACCCACCCGGACCTTCTGTGACACCCAAAAGCCGATGTGTATTTTTGTGCTAGGGTGTCATTAAACATTCATTCATTCATACCCCACTCTACTATATATGTGATCCATTCAAAAACAGTTCTAAGATGATTTACCTCCTTAACTAAAATCATTAGAAATCTTAATTCTGTTTTTAATGTTCAATGCATAAAGTGAAGGTCCGCCTTCCGTTATCCTTGCACTTCCCAAACACTCGTTGCCTTGATAGAACACTGCGAACTGTCCTGGTGTTATTGCCCTCATCGGCTGTTCAAGAAACACGACGAGAGAGTCAGCGTCAGTTTTCTCAGCAGTGCAGCCAATCAGTGGATCCGAGTGCTGGTAACGGAAGCTGGCATGGAATTTACTGCTGGTGACAAACTCATCAGGTGGTTGATGAATCCAGTGAGCGAGCTCGGTTTTAAAACTCTGAGAGAAGAGAGCGGGATGATCTGTTCCGGGAGCCTGAAATACGAACAGTGAAATATTTATTATTTTAACCCCACCAACCAACTCTAGATTATAATAGACTCCACAAGGTAATCCTGTTTACATGTATCTTGTATGAGTAAACTGATGTTGTCCTCATGGGTCTTTGATAAAATGTAAGTTAAACATAATTGCTAAGTAGCATGTTCGTTATTCCAGGGTTCATACAATTGAAAACACATAAGATTCAAGGACACTTTTTATTTTTCCGATCAATGAATGTTTTCCATAACAAATGGTTGTCTGAATTTACACAGGTTAAACATTTCGCAAAAGTAAAGATGCGAAAAGAATAAATCACAGAATATTTGGCCTAAAGTTTCAGGACACAATAAAATTTAATCCTTTTTCAACTCACAAAATTCCAGGATTTCCAGGATGCATAAGAACCCTGTATTTTGTTTATTAACCATTGGCATTCTGATGTCATCTCATGGAACATTTTCAAACATTACTGATATCTACAAGATTGTCAACCAGACAACAAGAGATGGTGAAAACAGAAAGAAAAAGAGAGAAAGAAATGTTTTATTTAACAATGCACTCAACACATTTTATTTACAGTTATATGGTGTTAAACATATGGTTAAGGACCACACAGATTTTGAGAGGAAATCCACTGTTGCCACTTCATGGGCTACTCTTTCATCAGTAGCAAGAGATCTTTTATATGCACTTCCCACAGGCAGGATAGCACAAACCATGGTCTTTGCTGAACCAGTTATGGATCACTGGTCGGTGCAAGTGGTTTACACGTATCCATTCAGTCTTGCGGAGTGGTGAAAACAGAAACATCATCTAAATTCAGACACACACCCTTCCAGACTCCATTGACAATTTATAGTTAAACAAGACACTTGTTTTGAACTTGAGATCAGTACAACCATATCAGTGAATGTGGCTAAATGATGTTAAACATAGGTTTCGATAAGACCACAAATACATTTATACCATCACCGTGTTGTGCACTGTGATGTCACATGTCTACAACAATGAATATGATGTTATAAAAAAATTATGTTTACCAAGAAAACGACTACAAAATCTTTCTCCAAATCTCTCTGCTCATGAGTGTTAACTTCCTCGTTTTACCAGGCCTTATGATTTGAAGTCTCAGTTATTTACATTAAGCACAATGACCAACTAGTACCATAAGAAGGAAGGAAATGTTTTATTTAAACACGCACTCAACACATTTTATTTATAGTTATATGCCATCAGACATATGGTTAAGGACCACATAGTTATTGAAAGAGAATACCTGCTGTCACCATTTCATGAGCTACTCTTTTCGATTAGCAGCCAGCGATCTTTTACATGTATATCTGCACCATCCCACAGACAGGATAGTACATACCACGGCTTTTGTTACACCAGTTATGGAGTACTAGCTGGAACAAGAAATAGCCCAATAGGTCCACCAACGGGGATCGATCGTAGACCAACTGCGCATCGGGCGAATAGTTAACCACTGGGCCACGCCCTGCCACCAGTACTATAAGAAGGTGAAATAATACATTTACACATACCACAAACAGTAACCTATCCTATAATGTTGAAATAAAATTCCATCCTATTAATAATCATAAGCACCTGTTACCTGTTAACATTTATTGATCCTTTCTGTAAACAGTCAATTAAGAATGACAGCTGCTGTTATGTCATACATACCATAATTAGGTCAAACGTATCTTTAAGTTGGGCATCAAGGACATATTGTACATTAGATATTATCAGTAATTTTGGCACTATTTTCCATTACAGGTGGGATTTAGCCCAGAAGAGCACTCGCCTGAGATACTTGGATTGTAGGATCAAACCTCCTTTGAGGACCCATTGATTTCCAACACCCCCATCTCAACCAGAATAGAATTGATGTTTAATGACACCACAGCAAGAAAAATATACTGACTATTGGGTGTCAAACTATAGTAAATGCAAAAAGAATGTGATGATCAACATTAAGACAAAAATGCAACAGTTAAATTAAAACACAGTGTATGAACTGTGAAAAAATACAAATATCACAGATATGTAATATTAACATTTATAATAAATTCAGTATCATGAAGAAAATGCAATAAAAGTTCTGGGGGTTTTTTTGGGGTTTTTTTTGTAGTTTGTTTAACGATGCACTCAACACATTATAATTACGGTTATATCAGCGTCGGACATATGGTTATGTCGAGAAAAAACCCAGTGGTTAGCTGACGGGGATCGATCCTAGACCGACCGCGCATCAGGCGGGCACTGTACCACTGGGCTATGCTGCCCGCTAGTTCTGGATGGAATCAAAATGATAATCAATCAAATTGATTTCATCACATTTCTTCGTCTAAATGTATCTTTCTTAGTTTCTTTGAGATGTTTGCACTCCATTAAAATGCCTATTCCAACCAGTGCCCCACATCTAGTATACCTGTCATGGGACATAGCATGGGAAGAGAAATAACCCATTGGGTCTGCTGAGGAGTTTAGATCCCCCATCCCAAGCATCGTTTGTTTGTTTGTTTGTTTAACGATGCACTCAACACATTAGAAGTACGGTTATATCGGCGTCGGACATATGGGTATGTCGAGAAAACCCCCAGTGGTTAGCTGACGGGGATCGATCCTAGGCCGACCGCGCATCAGGCGGGCACTGTACCACTGGGCTATGCTGCCCGCTCCCAAGCATCATAGGCAAGTGCTCTATCACCTGAGCTACCTCCATCCCTTTGGTGACAACTGATAATCAATCACAAAATTTCATCCAACTTTCAATACGAATAACTATAGCTGCGTTGCAGGGGTTGTAGTGACAGTACCACAGGCGCCCTGGTATAGTGATGTTCTCAACCTTTGGACACAAAATTCTGAACCAGTATTCCACACCTCGGGATTCCAAATTTCATAGAAAACACTTTTTTGGTTCAAACCCCTGTGATCATCAGAACTCGTTGAAAAACTGTTTTTCTTTAATGGCAATGGTTATGTTACATCATAATGGGTATAACAGAAAGAAAGAAAGAAATGTGTTATTTAACGACACACTCAATACATTTTATTTACAGTTATATAGCATCAGACATATGGTTAAGGACCACACAGATATTGAGAGAGGAAACCTGCAGTCGCCACTTCATGGGCTACTCTTTCTGATTAGCAGTAAGGGATCTTTTATATGCACCATCCCACAGACTGGATAGCACATGCCACGGCCTTCGATATTCCAGTCGTGGTGCACTGGCTGTGACAAGAAATAGCCCAATGGGTCCACCAATGGGGATCGATCCCAGACCAACCGCGCATCGAGCGAGTGCTGTACCACTGAGCTACGTCCCGACCCTGGGTATAACAGAGTTTCAGTTCTGTAATTCTGCTGACTCATAACCAACACACTACTATAAAAGGATCGTTTGACTGAAATCTGAAAGTATGAAATCCCTATAGTTAACTGGTTATGAGCTTAGCCCAAACAGAAGCTAAAAATTTAAATTCTCACCACAATCACTTCCTGCGTATTTGGGTGGACCTCCACAACGAAAAAGGCTTTGCTTAATCCTCCGATCAGCGCCCTCTGGCCAAGAGTCCAGTAATGAGTACCTGCATAATCAAGCTAACACACTGTAGTAATGAATTAATACTGTTCAAAACCAATACACCTTAATGAAAATACGAAAACCCTCGTATCACCCTCTCTAACCCATTAATTTAAAAAAAGGCAATTAACTGATTGAAAACATATTTTACTGTACAAAGAACAAAAGAATCGGATTCAAATTTGACAGCTTTCGAGGCCTTCTTCTGTAACAGTTATTTACTATAATTCTCAGCAACAGGTGAATCATGTTATATGTTGCTCTAAAAAATCTCGCTTCACAACAATTTAAGCTGCATCTGATAATTGGCATTGTGAAAAAATCCAAATTCTGTATGCTTTGGTAAAATAACTTTTAATCACATAATATTATAATAAAATGTTTTCAAAATAATGAAATCATTAGTACGTGTAAGACCATAAATAGTTTTACCTCTTTAGTTCATAAAGTACAAGAAAAAACCCAAGTTGGTTTACCTTTATGCTTGCCAACAACTTTTCCTGTTTCCACATGCACAAAGTCACCTTCAGTGGGCTCAATGTACTGAAACATAGATGACATATGAATGACAAAGAAATGATGATAACTGAACTTCAATGCCTGCTGCACCAACTATCAGCCAAGAGGACACAAATCCAGGGATGTTATATCATTTGTTCTTTAATCACATACTCAGTGCTATAACTAGCAAGGAGTAATGGTGGGGTGCATATAAAATTGTGCCCTTTTTAATATAAAAAAATACCCTTATTTTTTATGATTATATGGCATCAGACATATGATTAAAGAACATACAGATCTTGACAGGAAACCTGCTTCTATCATGCAATAGGCTACTCTTTGATTTACAGCAATGGATATTACATATGCACCATCCCACAAACGGGATAGTATACACCACATACTTTGTTACATCAGTTGTGGCTGGAACAAGAAACAGCCCAATGGGCCTACTATAGGGGATTGATCCTAGATCAACTGTGCATAAGGCAAGCACTTTAACACTGGGCTATGTCCCCTCCCCATCTACATGGAGACGACCCAACACATGTATATAACTGTGCCTGGATTCTTTTCTCTTTTTTTGTTGTTGCTCCCCTCCCCCATTATACTAAGTCTTGTATAGCCCTGCCACAGACTTTTATTTGTTCAGTTGTGTGCATGTTTCCAATTCTCGTAGTTAATACAACAGATGTAGCTTACCTCTTCAATAAACTTCGAGAAATTTCTGCTGCCAATGAAACATATACCCATGCTCTGAAATAAATATACATTATCAGTAAACATGATAAAACTGAAATGTATTGCATATTAATATTATAAGTAAAAGCTTTATAATTTATAACAAAATATTAGTAATTAAACATACCAAATATTTGACATCCAGAAGAAATTTCAGGAAATTTGTTTACAGGTGTTGTATTTTTAGTTATTACAATGAATAATATAAAGAAAAGAAAGGAATGTTTGACTGATCACCTACCAGTATATTATTTAATCAGCAGTTGTTACCTATATAGTTTACTACATTGTGACTATGATGGGATGGGATGTACAGTTAGCTCAGTGACAGAAAATTAAGTTTGATTTGTTTAAAGTCACAACTATAGGACATTGATTAATTAATCATTGGCTGTTGGATGTTAAACATTTGGTAATTCTAAAACATACATGTAGTCTTCAAAAGGAAACCCGCTAAATGTTTCCATTAGCAGCAAAGGATCTTTTACCTTCCCCCTCCCCTCCAAACCTGACTCAATCCCTGCCACACAAAATGGTACATCAAAGGCTGGGTATGTTCTATCCTGTCTGTGGGAAAGTGTTGGAGAATCTTAAAAAACGTAACTAGTCCGAGTCACTTCAAATAGTTAAACTTTAAAATGTGCTAAAGGTCTGTTAAAACACACTTTTACTCATGACTGTGACAGCTGACTTACAGGAGGAGAAATTTATTCCGGCCACATAGTCTGTTCCTTCTTCAAAATTACTTCATTATGAAAGTGTCAGCTTTTAAAGCAATACAAGCAAGCATTCTGAGAGTACTGCTAAAACAATATGTGTCCCCTTCCAGGCCCAACACACTTTCGTATTTTCTAAGTTCAAGGATCATAAATATCTCTGTCAAAAATGTATAAATCACCATGAAAGTCAAACTGTACATGATACAGATATACACAAAATTTCAGCTTATTATCTTGTGGCATTGCAAAAAACAAAGTCTGAAAAACTATATGTGACATAGAGACAGATGGATAGAGTCAAAACATATAGCCTCCTCTGGTTGAACCAGTTGGGAACTAAAAATTCAGTTTTTAAACACCTATTAAAATGTTAATCTTAAAGCAATATCGAAAACAATATTTTCAAAACTTCGGTTTTAAAGCATTACCTCCTTTCTCTCAGCTGTTTTGGCTAACCCAGCTTGTACAGCGATTTTCTTCACAACATCTTTTGTGAGATCACCAATGGGAAAGATAGTCCTTTGCAGAGCATCCTGGGAAATTTGTGACAGAAAAAGAGTCTGATCTTTAGCACTGTCAACAGCAGTAAGTAACTTGACACCTGAAATATAGTTAATACATTTTAAAGCATTTATTTTAATAACAAGTAAGAGTGTTTTCATTCTCAGATAATAAATGATACCCCATCTAAAGATAAGTACCTAAGTACATTCATGTGATTTTTACCTTGGTAACCGATTAGTTATGTGAATAATATCTATACAAATGTGAGTTACTTAACCCCAACACACTTTCACTATGACTGTGTACTACAATGGATTTTTGGAATATGTTATAAAAGGTTTACATGATCCTGAAGCTTTTAACTTTTAATTTTAGAATGTAACAGTTCAGGGTGTGATCATCAATTTGTTGCATAAACAATATACAAACAAAACTGAAATATTGTGCCCTGCCCCTCAGTGGATCCACTTCGTTATTTCCCATTCCAATCAGTAATCCATGATGACATATACATTTAACATTAAATGCATTCATGAACAGGATGCTAGAGGATGTACATGAACAAAGGAAACTGTTATATTTAATGATGCATTCACACATTTAATTTACAGTTATATGGCCTCGGACATATGATTAAGGACCACACAGATATTGAGGGAGGAAACCTCCTGGCGACACTTCATGGGCTACTCTTTTCGATTAGCAGCAAGAGATCTTTTATATGCACCATACCATAGAAAGGATAGCACATACCACAGCCTTTGATGTACCAGTCATGGTGCACTGGCTGGAGCAAGGAACAGCCCAATGGGCCCACTGGTGGAGATCGAAACCAAACCGACTGCGCATCAAGCAAGTGCTTTACCACTGAGCTATGTCTCACCCCAGGATGTACATGAAGTATAGACATACAGAGGGATGGGGATTTCAGATATCATGTATAGAGTGTACAAAGGGGAGAGGGTTTGATGACAAAATACATTCACTTCTATATATGTACCTGTGTTGTAAAATAAGCTGTACTGAATCACTGAGTAAAACTGAAGTTTGTTTAAAAGGCATGATAAATTAAATTAATAAAATATTTCAATTCCTGTACGTCTTCAAAATCTGTTTGTAAAATGTACCCAAATTCTGCTTATAGGGATATTGGATATTGATGAAACATACCAAATGTTTTAAAAAATTTAGTGGAAATACTCTGTAGCAGGCTGCTTATGGTATTCTTATGCGTATGAATCTCTTATATGACAAAAAACTTGCCACATTACTTTGAGAAAAACTATCACATAAACAAATTTATACACATTTCTAATGATTGCTTTTGTATGTTATGAAACATGAAACAAAAATGACTAATATATATAATACATTTTTATAAGAAAAAACATTCAGTAAAATACCCATTGCGTTATGTTTAATTTGTTTTTAAATATAAAGTTATCAATGATATTATTGGTAAGGGAGATAACTCATGACGATATAGAGATTGGTACCTTTGTGATTATTTAACTTGGCCTTTAACCTAAAATGGAAACAAGTACCAATGTCAACGAAGGAAATAACAAAATGAAGGAATGAAATGATGAATAAATAAAGTAATGTTTAACACCACCAGCTACATGATACAAAGAAATCCATCTAATGAATTAGAGTTGTGCAAAAACAAAACTATTCCCCGATTGATGTTTAGCGACTTTTCGTCTAAAATTCCATTGATAAAATATAACCTCTAAATGCAAAAAAAGAAATGTTTTGTTTTACAATGCACAAAAAACATAATTTATGGTTATATTGCATCAGATATACAGTTCCCCATCAGCTAACCACTGGGTTTTTTCTCGACATAACCATATGTCCGACGCCGATATAACCGTAGTTAAAATGTGTTGAGTGCGTCGTTATAAAAAAAAAAAACCACACACCCAGATATACAGTTATGATCACACAGATGACAGAAAACCTATTGCTGCCACACCATATGTTAATTTTTTTAATTAGCAGGAAGGAATATTTTATATGCACCATCCCAGACAGGATAGTACATACCATGATCTTTGTTACACAAGTTTTGAAGTACTAACTGGAATAAGAAATAGTTAAATATGTTCACCATTGGGGATCAATCTCAAATCAGTGCTTTACCATGAGGCTACTTCTTGCCTCCCTCCAAATACATATCATGCTTCTCGGGTGACAAGATGAGAGTTTAATAAAAACCTTTATTATAATCCACTTTATCAAGATGATAACCACAGCTCGTTCTGGCATAATGTCCTGTCGCGATGGCGTCGGCACCTAGTTTATGAATGGCATGATGGAAGAAAGCATCAAATTTGATGTGCTTGTTGCACATGACATCAGGGTTAGGAGTAAAACCTTGTTCGTATTCTTTAACCATTGATCTGAAAACAAAAATACATGCTCATTGAAGGAAAGGATTGTCTGTTTAATGACTCCTCAGTAAATTTTAAACTACAACTCTTTGGGGTCAAAGAAATGGTTATTTCGACTCTTGGTTGGGAGATAGAAGAAAACCCTTGCCATCACATAGGCTACTTGTATCGATACAGTAGCAAGACATCTTTTATATGCACTTTCCCACAGACAGAACAATATATACTCCCCTCTCCATTACCTTCTTTTTAAACCTCTCCCCGCCCCCATCTCTTGCTAATGTCAAAATAACCATGTTAGACACAACATAGCCATTTGTTTAAAATATGTTGTGTTGTACAACAATGAATGAACAAATGAACAGTGAATGAACCAAAATGTTTAACGACACCCCAACACAAAGCTATACATCTGCTATTAGGTATCAAACAAAGTATATAAATATGCATGATGTACAACAAACACTATTTCTTTTGTAGATGGGTCATTTCAAATATATTATATACTCTCCCAAAAACATTCTGTTAACCACCAACTACTTACCTGAATATATGTCTGACAAATATAAACATATAATTTCATTAAAGTTACATTCTCTGGTTACCATATTATAAAATCATGTACAAATATGAAATATAAGCTCAAATGCACTTTTAAAAAACTTGTGTGTTTTCACTATGAACGCATATCGTCAAAAGTATATGCTTGATTCGTCATCAGTGCCGCCATAGCTCGGCAAAGTACAAACAACAGCCTTTTTAACCTGGATAAGCCAGCCTAGTGAAACCAATGATGAGTGCGGTGTCATATATGCACCAAACATAATGGGATTTTCTGTTCTATATGCTTAAATAATAAAACTATTCCAGGGAATGCCGCTTTAAACACACAGCAAACAATATTCATACCCTGCAATAAACATTATCAAAGTTTGACAGTGAACCCCAACTCGGGCCGTAATCCAACTTTACATGAAACTGACAATTCACAGGTACGTGCAGCCAAATGTCACAATTTGCATGCTCTGGCATAGCTACATAGGGTTATAAAGGACAGTATTGGTGATTGGCTCCTACTTACAGTTCTACCACAGAGGTTGATGTTACAATGCTCAAGTTTACAGAAGAACAATGTTGTAATGCTGTTGGATGCCATCGAGCAGGTGTGAACCAGGGTGATGCTGCCCGATATCTGGGTGTTTTCAGAGTCACTATAAGCAGACTTTGAATGGGTTACAATAACATAGGAACTACTCGTACAGAACAGAATCAGGCCAATCAAGAGTGACCACCCCAGCCCAAGATCAATACATCCAGCTGCTCTACCTTTGGGATCAATTTAGGGTAGCAACCTGCACAGCTATCCAAATTGCTGGACTACGACCAATTTCCCTCCAAACAATTATCAACTTCTACCGGGATGAGACAATGTATTATCATGCTGTTCCAATGATTAACGTCAATGGTAGTATCTTTCAGCACATCAATATTGGGTCAAACATTGCACATGTCTGCCAAGACTAAACGGCAAAACAACACTTGTGTGTTTTCATACCCAGCAACATAGTCACATTTATACCTAATTGAACATCCATGGGACATCCTGGACATCAAAGAATCCCTATGCCACAAACACTACAGGAACTATACTTGTCGTTACATGATGAATGACAAAACATTCCCAAGAATATTCCTCAAAACATCATTCAAAATCTTGCTGCATCCATGCCTCATCGTTGTGGAGCTGCGATTGCAGCACGAGGAGGACATAACTGATACTGAACATTTTGACAACCCATGATTGCTTCACATCAGGTCACACATTTCAGCGTTAACACTTCAAATCCAGAATGGGGTGGACTACAGTTTGATCATTCAGTAATCATACCATGTCACTTCATAATAAAATATTTAACATTTAACTGAAATAAATGATGTACAAGTCAGGTGTAACAGAAAGTTTTTGGGAGAGTTTACTTTAGCGAGAACACAGAACTCTATTAGACATATTTAAAATCATTAACCAAAGTTTTTTGAGCCACTAACAAAGATGATCAGAAAAACATTGGATCTGCCAAAAGGGCAACAGGTTGTACATAAGGGATGTCTAATTTAATAGTTAAAATCTGTAACTGATACAACTATTTTTTAACAAAGGCCACTGCCTTTAAACAAAGTACTCATTTAAAAAAACTGACTTTACACTATTATAATTTACATACAAGAAGACATCATTCCAATATTCCTTGACAAAGCTGACTTCATGGAATGGAATCTTCAAATGGCTGCACACCATCCGAGCATCTTCGCGATCCTTGTCTACCTGACATTTCCCAGTCTCATCAGCAATGTCCCAGTTTTGCATGAACAAGCCAAACACATCATACCCTAGAATGGAATATTAAAATATAAGCTATAAGGTAACTCAAGGGTGCATGTTCGATTAATTACAGGGGAAAAGACTTCCAATAAGAGCCCCTAAAAAGAGTTCTATATCCATAACCAGTCTAATTTATTTCACCTTGATAATCTAAAGCATTCCTGTATTCTAGGCAAAAAATTAAAACTCTTTCAAAACTACAAAGTAAAAAATGTCAGTTGTTTATGGTCCCAATCGGATGTAAAAACATAGGTAAATTTGGTTTGTTTAACAACACCAAAAGAGCATATTGATGTATTAATAATCAGCTATTGAATGTCAAACATTTAGTAATTTTATTACTCTTTAGAAAGGAAACCTACTACATTTTACCATTAATATCAAAAGATCTTTTACATACATATATATGTACCATCCCACAGACAGGATAGCATACATTGTGAGGATCTTGGAATTTAACTTATTCCCAGTTAGAAGTTTAAAAATAATATTAGCATTAATGTTGATGTTCATAAATGATGATAATGTTCCTTTAAGAGAATCGGGAAAAACTGGTTTCTTTACATTTAACCGATTACAGGATATTTTGTGGTATTTAGCAATATATTTATTATTAATGAATATACATACATTACTTTAATAGTTGTTAAGTGATGGAAGAAGGAAGGAAATATTTTATCAGCAATGCACTCAACACATTTTATTTATGGTTATGTGGCATCAGACATATGGTTAAGAACCACATGCATAGATATTGAGAGAGAAAACTTGCTGTTGTCACTTCATGGGCTACTCCTTACAATATGCACCCTTCCACAGACAGGGTAGTACATATCACGGCCTTTGATATACCAGTCGTGGTGCACTGGCCGGAACAAAAAATAGCCCAATGAGCCCACCAATGGGGATTGATCACAGATCAACTGCACAACGAGCGAGCGCTTTACCACTGGGCTACGTTCCGCTCCATAAAATGATGGAAACTTGGAGATTATTTGTCTGTGTCAGCCATGTGTTCATTCAAACTGGAGCATTTTCCAGTCTCGATCAATGTACTTCCAGTATATGTCGTCTGTCAAAATTCAACCTTGCTATTTTATGCACTAAGGTTACGGTAAGCATTTAGTTATTTTTAGCATGAATTTTAGCGAATGCATTTATGTAGAAATTATTAAATATAAAAGTAATGCAGGGGTTGCCCAATGGGCCCATAGATGGGGATCGATCATAGATCGACTGTGCATCAGGCAAGAACTTTACCACTGGGGCTGTGTCCTGCTCCTGCTGTTTATTACATACATGTAGGTTAATGTATAACATGCACAAAACATAAAAACAAACCCACAAGAATTCCACAGAATTAAATGTGTTGCCTACCATAAACTGGTTTAGTGCACTGTGATAAACATCCACATATATAGGCTAGTCCCGGGTTTCTGCTAGAGGGTAAAATGGGTATGGCGCCATACCTAATTTTATTTTTTTAAAACCTTTTGACAAAAGTACTGTATGATTTTCTTTTACACTAACCCTAAACTTAACCAACTTTCTTTCTGGGTCAGGCCACCCATATTCCATGCTGACTGTGGTTGCATTCAGTTCCATAGCACCATAGGACTACCAAAAAATACATTTATTTACATTTAGAACACATTTCATATAAATATACTGAACTGAGACATAATGTTGTTTTGACATCCCCCTCTGTCACTAATTTTTTTCACACTGGATCAAAAATACCTGTAGCCAAAATATTAGCCAAATGGAATTTTTATTACTATTAGCCATATTGAAAATGTTAGTTTGAATTGCATTTTTTTTAAAGTGACCCATCAATTCCCATCCCAAACAATTTCATAATTTGTGCCATGATGTTGCTGTTGATTTCAGCATCGTGTTAAATGCTTGTTATGCCTATACTCCATTTATTAAAAGACGAAGAAAAAAAACCCCGTTAATTTACGGTCTTTTTAAAATCCAGCCAACTTATTAAATGTTACCTCACAGTCTTACACATTTATATATAAAATTATCTAACAAATATGATTATTGTAAGCTAATTTTATTCAGTGTCCATTTAACTGCAATTTGTATACAAATACGGCATGTTCATTTCCCGCGATCGCGATCTGCATGTGTGCTCTCGACCATGGGTACAAAATTAACAAAGACAAAGGATTAAACAAAAACTGCAGTTAGGTATTCATTGATGCGAACAACTATTGTTTTTCTACAAATTTACATCAAGATTTACTTTTGCGTAATGTATTGTTTAATGTCCGCAACGATGTCTCTTTAACACGTGGGTGTCGGCCAACTCTGAAGCGTGACATATATTTGTGTCAAGAGTTGTCCTCAGTTCAGCCAACGAACGTTCTTCCTAACGTTCGTAAACTATTTGATTGGTGTTCATCGTGTCCATTTAGTTTAACGTGAAGTGCACACACCAGTCTAACTAACGTTTTGTTTTCACTCGGTCTGACTGAACTCGGCCCTTGAGATAGACATGTTTTTCAGCCCTGAACTGGCATGTGTATTCAAATTGACACTCATTGTCGGTGTGGTTTTATTACTTTGGTTCAAAGACTTTACAAAGTAAAAATACCAAGTTACAGATCATATTGCAGTCATACATGTTAAATGCATGCCGTTAAAATTATTAACTGTGATTATTAAAATAAGCAAACATTATAAGGCCTACGCTGAATTCTGCATGACGCCATTTCTTGTTTCTGGACGCGAGATCGCTATTACACTGATTGAATATTTGGAATTATTATTATGTTCGAGGTTTTGGATTTTGTAACCGTTTGTTCACATCAGAAGACAGAAAATGACTTAGCCAAAATTTTAGCCACTTGCAAATTTTATTAGCCATTTCAAAAAAAAAAATAGCCAATGGCTAATTTGGATACCGACAGCGCGAGCCTCGATGCAATAGAGTCAACTTAAAATCAGATATAAGGTTTTAGAAACAATTACACACTGTCCTGTATTAATACTCAATCACTGAATCAGGCTGATGTCGCCCAAATCCCATGTACTTTGATTGGGCACCGATGAGCTAAAACGCTCAGTGTCAGTACAGCCAATAATCTGGTCGATGTTTTACGATCGGTTACATCAATTAAATACTAGTGAGAAGATTAACAGTTTGTTATTACAACTTGTCATGCTCTAATTATAACAAGTTGTTTAATCCGCTACAGCAATTAACTTACTCCACCAACTTAGCCTGCATTGTTATTGACAGTGGTAAGGTTAATTAATCTGCTTGTTAGTTTTTTTAGTCCAGATTAAAGTTATAGAAATCGTTGTTAACAGGACGGGTGGAGGTATTGGGTGATTTATTTTATTTTTTTTTTTTTTTTTTTTTTTAAATAAATCCACTAGCCGTTGGGCATGGTAAAACTGATAAATTGGTAGCCTGACCGAAAAAAACACTAGCCACGGGAGTCGGGCTACCGTATTCTAGAAGCCTTGCATATATAGATACAACTATAAATCATGTTTCATTGATTTAGTTTGTAAAAAATTGATCTAAATGCTAAACTTTAACACAACAGTTGACATTACTGCCACTGGAAAAGTAATACCTATATTTTGCTGTTTTACAAAAAAGGTATGCCACCCACTTAAAGGGACATTTCTGAGTTTGCTGCATTGTAAGATGTTTCTGACAAATAAAATATTTCTATGATTAAACTTACATATTAAATATATTTTCTTGTATTAAAAAAATATCAGTGTCTGTATAAGCCCCTATTTGATGTGTTTCTGGTCGTCTTAATATTTGTAAAAAGCCAAAAGTGGATTTTGTCTCAAAATAATTACGAAAAAACTATATTTTAGGAAAAATATGATGAAATTTAACATAGAACAAATATTAGAATGATCAGAAACATGTTTAATATACAGCTGTAATAGTGTTGGTATAAAGTACTCCTATTGGCAGTTGCTAGTGGGAATTTCCCTATTAGCTCTGTTGGTAGAGCCCTGGACTATCATACTTAAAGAGTCTGTGGTTCGAATCCCCTCAGTGGAGGTTGATTTTTCTGTTACATTACACTAATATTATTATATTTTATGTAGAAAAATATATTTGATATTTAATTACAATCGTTTAAATGTCTGTGTTAGTCGATAACATCTTAAAAAGTGCAGCAAATTCAGGAATTAGTTCATCAAGATTAACTTTGACTACAAGTGCATTCACTTGCTTGTATAGGCCCTAGTTGTACTTGTAGTTGTAGTTGTACTGAACTTGTACTGAACTTGTAATCAAAGTTAATCTTGATGAACTAACTCAGGTAGCGACCACCAAGCAAAGGGCCGCAACTCTAAACGCGTTTTATCATTTCGCCAAAAACGCGACCCCGCATATCAACATGTTTATTACGGCTTTACGGTCAT
This sequence comes from Dracogyra subfuscus, assembly GCA_016106625.1. NCBI lineage: Eukaryota > Metazoa > Mollusca > Gastropoda > Neomphalida > Peltospiridae > Dracogyra > Dracogyra subfuscus. The sequence continues at coordinate 379 of JAECMU010091824.1, read as the reverse complement.
TAACGACCGATTTAATCGTTAAAAATCAGTAGTTTTCGTAAAGTAGAATGATGAATAAAGTGGTTTATGTGACTCTAACACCTTAGTTGCAAATCAAAAGTGGTACAATTTTTTTTTTAAATATAGGTTATCAATTTGTAACCCTTTATCAGCCATAAACTCGATTTATATGTACATGTTATTATGTGCAATATTTTAAGGAACCGATTTATGTCACTAACATAAATTTAAACCAACGTAAGTAAAAGAACTCATTTATTAAAATAATTATGATTGACCGGGATTTTTATACCAAGGGACATAACTTTTGAAATTCTCGCCACTAATTTTAAGATTGTTTCTTTCATAACACACACAGAATATCAAACTTGCAAACATA
>JAECMU010091799.1:0-16778 GCA_016106625.1 Dracogyra subfuscus | reverse complement strand
AATATTATTTGTGTATATTGTAAGGAGAACTCCTGTTGTCATCTTGTCACTGTAAATATCCATTGTAAAAATTCCTCATATGCTGTCGACTGACGGCCTGAGTGTACAAAATAAAGTTTCAAAGTGTCAAGTAAAGGTATATACTGTCCTGCCCATGGGAAACATCATATAAAAGATTTTGTTTTGCTACAAATGGAAAAATATAGCGGGTTTTCAATGACTATATGTCAGAATTATCACGTTCGACATCTTGTACTATAGTCTATAGCCGATTATAAATCAATATGTTCTCTAGTAGACGTCAAACAAAACAAACTTTTAACTTTCCCCTTTAACTTTTTTGTTGTTGTTGTTGTTCTTTTGTGGGATTTTTGTTGTTGTTGGGGTTTTTTGGGGGGTTGGGTTTTTTTGTTGTTTTTTGGGGTTTTTTTTTTTTTTTGGGGGGGGGGGGGTAAAAATCCATTAGTACTATTTTGTATTCTACAGATCTATAAGAGAATTGGACGTGGGAGGGAATAACTCACTTGTTATCTTTTTAAAAATTGTATTTTCGCGCTCACTGCGCTTTAGGGCTGTTTCAATGTGCATCATGTTTTTGAAACGTTAATATTGATAACCAGAAAATCGATTGTTTTTTTCATGCGTCCGTGTTCCACATTGCGCGCCCTCGCCGTACCAAAAAAAAAAAAAAAAAAAAAAAAAAAAAAAAAAAAAAAAAAAAAAAAAAAAAAGTCGCAAAAGGAAAACGATCCTTATTCTACTCTTGTTTTTACAAAATACGTTGGTATGATTGATTTGATCGTTGTAAATTTCATACAAACATACAAAATGACATGTGTCATCGTATCACAGTAATGCGAAATACAACAAATTCTCCATTTCCCCATTCAGATTTTAAGTGACAAGTCCATGTCGTGTCAAACTCGCTAGAAGCAGCTGGTTCTCTGAATGCCACACTTGTTGAGCTGTTTGTTCCGATCAGTTTTCTGGTAAACAGTTTTGTTTGTTTCAGACGACCTCGTCAGGTTTGGCGCGCTCGGTAAACGGAAATATAGTTTTGAATGAGTTCATTGAACAATTTCGCGCACAGCTGATACCTAAAAGTTTTAGCAGCCATTAAAATTTATCGAATAAAAGTTTTTTTTAAATGAGAGATTTTTTTTTTTTAAAACTAAAAACATGCGCACTACAGGTCCACCATCCCCACTTGAAGACCACACACACACACACACACACACACACACACACTCACCTCGAATAAGTTGTTGTTGTTGTTGTTTAACGACGCACTCAACACATTATAATTACGGTTATATCGGCGTCGGACATATGGTTACTATGTCGAGAAAACCCCCAGTGGTTAGCTGACGGGATACCTCGAATAAAGGCGAACGTCTAACTTTTTACCCCCTCCCGTAAACCCTACCCCTACTTCGAATAGCGTTTCTTTTGGTCTGCACTGATACTGCTTATAAAATGACTAACATAGGCTGGCTCTACTACAGACTGAAGTTTTGGAAACTATTTTTACATCAGGCGTGGATTTAGTAGGGGGCCCAAGGGGCCGCCCCCCCCCCCCCCCCCCTATTTTTGGGGTCAAGTTATTATTTTATTTTAACTATAGCATACAATAGAGTGGAATTACACAAAAATGCACTTATTTCGCGCCCTCGCCCCCCACCCCCCACCCATTTAAAAATCCTGGATCCGCGCCTGTACATACACGTGCAAACCTATTTGCTATTTTAAAATGTTGGCTCATGCAGTTGAGTGTTCGCCCGAGGTGCGACCCATCGCAAGATCGATCTCCCTGTGGGTTTTCATCCCAACTATTGTCCCAAAACTGTAATATACTGCCCTTTCTATGTGAAAAGTGTACACACAAGTTCCTTTGCTGCTTTATCGATAGGAAGAAGTTTGTTTTGTTTAACGACACCACTAGAGCTCAATGATGAATTAATCATCGGTTAATGGATGTCAAACATTGTTCATTCTGACATATAATCTCAGAGGAAACCCGCTACATTTTTCCATTAGTAGCAAAGGGGTCTTTATACAAACCATTCGACAGACAGGATAGTACATACCACGGCTTTTGATATACCATTCGTGGTGCACTGTCCTGAACGAGAAAAATAGCCAATAGTGCTTTACCAGTGGGCTACGTCCCTCTTCTTATCGGCATGAGCAGCATGAACCAACGTCGGGATAAGTAAATATTTATTTATTTATTTAAAAAAATATATATTTGATTTTATTTTTAATTTAATTTATTTATTAAAATTGGATTGTTGTTTTTTTGTCGGCGTTTTGTTTTGTTTGTTTGTGTGTGTGTGTGTGTTTTTTTGGGTGGGTGGAGGGCGGGTTGTTTGGTTTGTTTTAGTTTTGTTTTGTTCGATTGTTTGGTAAACGGAACAATCAACGCTAGGAGAAACTAACAATTTGTGATGGTGTAAGGGGGATAACTACACAAATAGAGTTATATACTCTATAAGCGAGTTACCTTCCGCGATTTCAAAAACACAAACGCATAAGTTATAATTTTAATTTAAAAAAACAACAACCCAAAACCCCACAGAAACACAAACAACAACAAAACACTGCAGTAAACCTTAAAGTTTTCTATATAATAATTTATATGATTTCTTAAGAATCGACGTCGGAACTAAACCAATTTATTTTATCTCTTGAAAAGACTAAACTGGGATAGTGTAAGGGGGATAACTTCAAATACAGTTATATACTTCATAAGGGTTGCACGTGCTGCCCCCCACACACACGAGGTTCGAACTTTTTTTTTTTTTTACTCCAGAAAATAGCATAGAGATCTCAGGGTTTAATTTGTATAGTTTATAAAAAGTAGTGCAAACCAGGATTTTGATCATGGTACGGCCCTGTGGGTAGCCATATTAGAAAGAAAGAAATGTTTTATTTAACGATGCACTCAACACATTTTATTTACGGTTATATGGCGTCAGACATATGGTTAAGGACCACACAGGTTGTGAGAGGAAACCCGCTGTTGCCACTTAATGGGCTACTCTTATGTCGGTTAGCAGCAAGGGATCTTTTATTTGCACTTCCCACAGGCAGGATAGCACAAACCATGGCCTTTGTTGAACCAGTTATGGATCACTGGACGGTGCAAGTGGTTTTCACCTACCCACTGAGCCTTGCGGAGCACTCACTCAGGGTTTGGAGTCGGTATCTGGATTAAAAATGCCATGCCTCGACTGGGATCCGAACCCAGTACCTACTAGCCTGTAGACCACGATGCCACCGAGGCCGGTAACCATATTAGAGTTCCATAATTAACAATGATAGTACTTAATTTACTCTCTTCAAACTAATCTCTAGTGAGTGATAAGGATTCAGAGCGATAGCCCCACTTCAACAGCAAGGCACAACAGTATTAAGTTATTTTCATAGCCTTCTTTCACACAATAATAAAAACTAAATTGTTGATACATGTATATTATTATATACTGCAATGCAACAATAATTTTATACCTTCTGGTCTCACACTAACCAACTAACAACTAGCCCACTGTCCTTAATAGACAGCCTAGATAGCTGAGGTGTTCTCAGGACAGCATGCTTGAACCTTAATTGGATATAAGCATGGAAATATGTTGAAATGACATGAATGTAACTAATTTTCAAACACAAATCCAGAGGAAATGTCCAAGATAAACAAAGAGTAATTAATGGGATTATCCCGAGTTTGTGCATTGTAAGACCAGACTTGGGGCAGGACATAGCTCAGTGGTACAGCACTCGCTCGATACACGGTCAGTCTGGGATCGATCCCACCGTTGGTGGGCCCATTGGGCTATTTCTCGTCACAGCCAGTGCACCATGACTGGTATATCAAAAGCTGTGGTATGTGCTATACTGTCTGTGGGATGGTGCATATAAAAGATCCCTTGCTGCTAATCGGAAAGAGTAGCCCATGAAGTGGCCACAGCGGGTTTCCTCTCTCAATGTCTGTGTGGTCCTTAACCGTATGTCTAACACCATATAACCATAAATAAAATGTGTTGAGTGCATTGTTAAATAAAACATTTCTTTCTTTCTTTTAAGACCAGACTTATGCCCAGCAATTTTAACAGGTGAAGGGGAGGGAGTCTAGGCTGAGTTTATAGTTGAGTGGAGTCATCCATACCCATAAAATATATTTTAAAAAGAAATTTGCTTCAGCAGGGAGGGATATCAACCCTTAAAACCCTACCCCTGCACATGTGCCTCAAGGCATTTTCGACTAATCACCAAATACAGTTTGCACTACTTACAAATATTAGGACGATTAGAAAAACAATGAATACACTGATAATTGATAATTTAAATAAGAAAATATATATAATAGTAGTCAACCATTACGAAATGTGTTTCAATAAAAAATATATACAGTAGTCTAAAACCAGCATCTGTCTAAACTGGATTTCTATGTAAAGTTTTAAAAGTCTCATCCACACCTGGTGCCTATAAGACACTAATGTTATAACAACGCCATACAAACTGTATGCATATGACATCATTAGAGATTGCGTCTGCATGGACTCTAAAACGTTTTATAAGCACAGGCCCTGTTACTGTTAATATATTATAAATCGGTCTACAACAGCCACTGTTTAAACCATTGTATGTCATCAGTCCCAAGTCAATCTGGTTTATAGATATAGATCTATATATATTAGGAAATAAAAAGGCATTTGACTTGGGCAATCAGAAACACATTTAATATATGGTCACTATTATATATATATTAAATATATTTAAAGGCATATTATCACAGATCACTGACCTATTTAATTGTCTGACAAAGTATTACCTGACAAAACTAATTTGATTTGTCCCTAAATGTACTTTATTCAACCATCTTCAGTAACCACCATACTCCATTTATTAATGATATTTTGTAAAATTAATTGAATTATGGCAATGGTCCATAATTCAAAAACTAAAATTGTCGAGAGGGTTGACTTGGATTTCACTCCATCATGGTTCAGTTAAGGTGATGCAATAGCTAGATTTGGTTTCCAACAATTAATATATATATATTTTTTTTATCATCAATTTTTAGAGAAATAAAGTCCTTAAATCCGTGACAGTGTGCCTTTAATAGTAATGTAATTACAGTCATTAAAAAGTCTTTGTTGGTTGACATGGTCGTAACAATCACTGAAAACTCAGGATACTCCTTTTAACTACAAGATATTTCTGTTACATAGGGGAAATGTTTTCCCAAACACACAAAGACAAACCAAGAGAAAAGTGCAAGTTCCATTTCTTTTTAATAAACAGGTATATATATGATACACAGGTTATTATATATCTATATATTTGTGACTAGCAGATAACAAAACTATCTTAAGCATTGTATATATAATATGAAAAGCTAAAAACTAAGTTGAGATCTAGTATTTGTATTATTTGAGTTTGAAATATTCACTTTTGAATTAAATATAGATGGTCTTGTAGCAATTTTTTAATTGTTTACAAGACTTTTAACAGACTGAATAGTCTAATATTATTAATTAAATGCGTAGACAACTACTGCCTTGGAACGATGTTTCTTTACTTAGGTCAGTTACCATTTGTTAAATATTTGCACACAAATTGCATGTACTTCGCAGACAATTAATGGAACATGGTTTTCTTTTTCTTTTCTATCTATGAATTTTCAGCTAATGATCACAATGAAATTCCCTGAGTTTTTTAATTATATTACTTGTTCAGGGCCGTACCCTCTTGGAGGGGGGTCTTTGTCCACCCACCCCCTGAGAATTATTTCTTTTTTTTAACTCCAAAATTTGCATAGTGTTTCATTTGTTTATAAAAAGTAGTGCCCCTCCCCCACATATATTTTGATCAGCCTACAGCCCTGTTGTTCCTCCAAATAATTGGTACATGATTATATAACTTTAATTACTGTAAAACAGTAAAAGTCGTAAAATCTCTGTTTAAAAATCACCCAACTAAACAGCAATTGAAAAACAATATAAAAGTCACATATGACAAATAAAAGACATATGTCTATTTCACCTAATACAAGAAAAGCAAGCTTCTAAGTGATTAGGGTTAAATGAAATTCATCTCCCCCACACACCCTGGTCCAGTCTTATGTCATGATCAAAACTGAATGCAAGTGTCTTAAACAGAGTTGTCTTTCTTGATGTGAGAACATTTTTGGTTGGAATATAATTGTTGATCATCAGGTATATAATATAATCAATTTTAATTAACAGAACAACTTTTGAGTATTTCAGTATGAAGATTATTATTATTATTATTACTCAAATTACTTGGTCAGGGTTTGTATGAACTTGGCAATGATTTATTTGAATTTAGGACTATACATTTTCCATCATTTCACAAAGATATAGGTCCTATATACATGTACATGTATCTCGCTTAATTTAGTTTTAATACCTATTCAGTATTCACGTTCCTTACTTACGCATGACAAACAACAAAATTCCCAGCAAATGTTACATGAATTTCACCATTTTTAGTGATTACTTTTAACAATTTCCATGACAATCAATAATGGATTTCATAAATGAATCATCAAATCACTAGAACCCATCTGTTAAAAGTTTTATGATAAATCAATCACCAAAAACACTACTGCCAGCAAGTATTCTTAATGAGGTATGAAAGTGTTACAGTCTTGATAATCTTATATTCATACAATATATATATTATTTTAGTTATTACATATAAATAAAATGGTTATATTTCACAGATGACTCATGAGCATAATAAATATTTACAGTAAGCTTTGAGAAGACTCCACTGTATAAATCACGAATTGATAAGAGCCATGTTGCCATAATACAAGAAAGACCCATATACATGTACAAATTGTGTAAATGTATATAACAGAAGGTTTTTTAAATAGAGAATTATATATAGCATTAGCTTAAAAGTCCGTTCAGAATAAAAAGTCATACAAATACACCATGCAAAACTATGTAAAATATGAAAAAGTCAACAGAAATAAAACACTGGGCAAGACTAACACACTAATCTCATGAATTAAAAAGAATCCAGAATGGAACCAGTAACCAGGTCGGGCTGCCAGCAACCATCAGAAAGTGGATATGTCGGCTGACTTTCATCCACTTTCGTCACACTCAGGACACCCAAGGTGGTTAATGCTCCAAGACCTGGCTGAAATAGCAGAACAAAAAGTTTGTTAAAGTTTGTTTTGGTTAACGACAACACTAGAGTACATTGATTAATGAATCATTGGCTATTGTATGCCAAACATTTGGTAATTCTGACATATAGTCATCAGAGAAAACTTGCTACATTTTTCCACATGCAACAAGGGATCATTTATATGCATCTTCCCACAGACAGGAAAGCACATACCACAACCTTTGACTAGTTGTGGTGCACTGGTTGGAATAAGAAACAAAACAATCAGCTGAATGACGCAAGCATATCAGACAAAGCAATCTATTGACTGAAATAAATCCCATCCTTAGCAGAACAAGAGTATAATGTCATCATAGTTTGGCCCAAGGATAAATGTGAAAACTGGAATCATGAATGAGTAATTATAGTAAATGGTAAAATTAAAGTTTGTTTTGTTTAACTACACCACTAGAACACATTAATTTATTAATCATTGTCTATTGTATCTTAAACATTTGGTAATTTTGACATATATTCTTTGAGAAAACCCACATCATTTTTTTATTAGTAGCAAGGGATCTTTTGTATGCACCATCCCATAGACAGGATAACACATCATACAGCCATTAATAAACCAGTTGTGGTGCACTGGCTGGAATGAGAAACGGCCCAATGAGCCAACCAATGGGGTTGATAAATATGAAGGTTTCAATTCAAACAAATACCAACTCAGCACTTTGTATCTAACTTTAATCAAATCATACACAGTGAAACCTCTCAAGACCGGACCCTCTGTAATCCGGAATTCCCTCAAAACCGGACGTTTTACAGAGTAACTTTTTAAAAACCAGTACAGAACTTAACCTCTCTAAACAGGATCCATCTTTAAACTGGACATTTGTCTTGGTCACAAGGGTGTCCAGTTTACAGGGGTTTCACTGAATCTTGCCTGGCAAGACAATATATTGTAGGTGGGGATGGGGTATTTTACCTTCTTTTTAACAAGATGAGTTTCAATTCACATCAGTAGCATTATTGCATAGCCTCTTCAATGGCCTTGATGATCACTTGCAGCTTCTCGTCAGAGTCAACGAAGCCACTTCCTTTCTAAATAAAATATACATTCTCAAAGATTAAATACACACAAAACAAAAACAGGTTATACAAAAACAAGAACTAAGGTTAGGTTACAAAACAGTCTTCAGTTACTGTAAAACAGTAAAAGTCGTAAACTCTCTTTGTTTAAAAAAAACAACCCAACTAAACAGTAACTGAAAAACAATTAAAAAAAGTCATGTATGACAAATAAAAGACATATGTCTATTTTATCTAATAACAGAAAAGCAAGCTTTTAAGTGATTAGTGTTAAATAAAATCCATCTCCTGACACACTCTGGCCCAGTCTTCTGTCATTTTAATCTAGAATTGCTATTAACTTGAGCAGACGTTTGAGGGAAAAACAACTTCCATTTCACCAGTTAGATTAAGATCTATTAAGGGAAAATACCAACTGGACAGGTATAAATTTCTTTGAAATCCAAAGAAAGAAAAATACATCCAAATAAATTTTACATTTACTTTTAAGTTAATAAAACCACACACACAATACTGTATATGCCTTTTTATAAAGTATCTGTGCCTGAACTGTAATGCTTGATGATGGCAAAGAACAGATGGCATCCAGTAAGAAATGGGTATAAAACATCCATTCATCCATCCATTTATACATACCCATCAATCCATCCATCCATCCATCCCCACTAATCCATCCATCCATCCATCCTTTTATCCATACCTATCTATCCATGCACCCATTTATGCATATACATACCCATCCATCCATTTAAACATACCTATCTATCCATCCATCCATTTATACATGTACATACCCATCCATCCATTTATACATACCCATCCATCCCTTCATTTATACATACCCATCTATCCATCTATTTACACATACCCATCTATCCATCGATCCATTTATACATACCCATCGATTTATACATACCCATCCATCCATTTATACATGTACATACCTATTCATCCATCCATGCATCCACTTATACATACCTATTTATACATCCATTATTACATACCCATCTATCCATCCATCCATTTATACATGTACATACTGTAAACCGTGAAAAAAATATGTGCATATAAATTTCGCGTCATTCGTGTCCAACCTTATTGTCGCGAAATTAATACGTACGCACTATTTTCCAGTTTGAAGTGTGAAGTGTGCTTAAAGTTTTGTTTATTGATAATAAAATTCACAAACATATTCACTCAACAGGCCCAGCCTATACACAAGCTCTCCTTGATGGTGACTAATCGTTAATTGTTTTATGTAGCTTCAATCGATAGTGACTAATCGTTTGTTTTATCTACCAAACTGAAGCTGTGAGTTGTGATTCTAATACAGGTGAGGTGAGTAGGGCCTAATCCCCTCTATAGACTCTGTACCAGGCACAATTGCTTGATGCAGGATAACAGACTATTGATTTACAGACAGTAACTTTATAACAATTACAATGAGCTGTTTTTATTCACTTTTTTTTTTTTTTTGAGCAAAATTTACACATCGCAAACATGCGCTAAGGTATACATTCGCGGAAAAAAGACGTCGCAATATTAATACGGTTTACAGTACCCATTCATCCATGTATACATACCCATCCATGTATACATACCCATCCATCCATGTATACATACCCATCCATTTATACATACCCATCCATCCATTTATACATGTACATACCTATTCATCCATCCATTTATACATACCCATTTATCCATCCATTTATACATACCCATCTATCCATCCATTTATACATACCCATCTATCCATCCATTAATACATACCCATCTATCCATCCATTAATACATACCCATCTATCCATCAATCAATTTATACATGTACATACCCATCCATCCATCTAAACATATCCATCTATACATATCCATCCATTTATACATACCCATCCATCCATCCATTTATACATACCCATCTATCCATCCATTAATACATACCCATCTATCCATCAATAAATTTATACATGTACATACCCATCCATCCATCTAAACATATCCATCCATCCATCTATACATACCCATCCATCCATCCATCCATTTATACATACCCATCCATCCATCCACACACATATATTTTCTCACCAGTTTAGAATGTACCAGCTGGCCATTGACTGTGACTTCAAACTTGCTACTGAGTGAAGCAGTCCTTTCTCCTGTCTAATGGAAAAGTTAAAAGAAAATTAATCTATCTGGTCAGAGAATGTCCAGTAAGTAGTTAACTGTCATGTATTAATAATCTTACAATGTTAGAACTACATCATTTTTAATGTCATTACAGTGTCTGTATATTCAATGTGTTTCTGGCTGTCTTAATATTGTAAGAAGCCCAAATTGGATTCTGTCTTCAAATAATTTCGTAATTTCAAAAAATATACATAATTTCGTAATTTCAAAAAATATACATAATTCATCATAGGCAAGACCAATTAATTGTTCAATAGTCCAGCAAAAGCTGACACTCATGTGAATGGGTTTTGTTGACCATTTCTTTGTTTTTATTGTTCAAGTTCGCTGCAAGATACAGTTGTAATGGTACATGCATGCTAATATTTAGCCACATTTAGGTCACTATACACCCAGGGAGAACACTGCAAGTTAATACCAAATATTTAAACAATAAGACTACCGTAGTCTTTTGTCTGTCCAATTATCTAATAAAATTCATATTTAATTCAATCCTTATAATCATTCTATTTTTTGTTCTAGGTTGTAACCATGTACATATTATTTTTCAAATGGTACATCCTTTAATATACCCATAAAAAAAGTAGCTAGAGCAGTTTCTGCAAAAATTAAGTTAAACATTTATTTTTTTCCATGACGGCACTGATTAATTAATCATTAGCTGTCAAACATAAGGAAATTCAGACATGTAGTCTTCAAAGGAAACTCACTATATTTTTCCATTAGCAGCAAGGGATCTTTTAATCATATGCAATTTTTTAAACTAAACTAGATCCCAGTTCTGCAAAATTTAATTTATTGTTCTATTTTAATTTTCTAGCCACAGTTCTACATTGTTTTGATAGCAAATTTGTCTAATGCCACCAGTGTTTTAGGTTTAAAATATGAGAATTCAGCCATATATACTTACAACCTCAATTTTTAAATTTGTCCAATGCCACCAATGTTTTAGGTTTAAAATAGGATAACTCGGCCATATATACTTATAACCTCAATTTTTAAATTTGTCCAATGCCACCAATGTTTTAGGTTTAAAATAGGATAACTCAGCCATATATAATTACAACCTCAATTTTTAAATTTGTCTAATGCCACCAATATTTTAGGTTTAAAATAGGATAACTCGGCCATATATACTTACAACCTCAATTTTTAAATTTGTCTAATGCCACCAATGTTTTAGGTTTAAAATAGGATAACTCGGCCATATATACTTACAACCTCAATTTTTAAATTTGTCTAATGCCACCAAGGTTTTAGGTTTAAAATAGGATAACTCAGCCATATATACTTACAACCTCAATTTTGCCCCCAAACTTTTCCGTAAGACGTTGTGCCATCGAACGAAACTGAAAACAAAAGAAAATGAAAATATAATTATAAAATTCAATACAGTTGATACATTAAGTATCAGTAGGCACATTGGGCTGGATTTACAAAGCCTTTGGTTTTTTATACTTACACACATGTAATTATACATGTACGATATTTCCAATGCTTAAACACCTGTGTTTAATGTCATGTCATATGGTCTAATGGGCACATTCAGAACAAGCTGTTGTAGCGCACGCCTGTCATGGGTGCAAGAGCTTGTGAAGCAAGCTCTTTCGTCCAAGACAGAAAGTTAGGGGGGGGGATGTAGGAGGGACCTCCTGCACTGGCAGATGCAAGGGAGCATCAGCAGTACGATCAAGATCGTTAGCCAGCGTGGGTGGTGGTGGTGGGGCTATGGAATTTTTAATGGAGCATTTATTATGCCAAAGAGAAATGGTGTGCATTTAAGTATGAAGGAATTTTGGCGCAATTTTTTAATAGTTGGCTGAAAGAAGAAAGGATACACAGCTAATATACTTTTGGAATTTAGTAGATCATTTAAGAAAAAACAGACTTTATATATGCAGCCCTTTATGTTCTGCTTGGTTGACGATCCATAATTCTGTAATACTGACTGCCAAGACCATACCATGTTTTGTTCCATCTGCAAGACTTGAACTTTTAGAATGTCTTACCTATAGCAAAGGCTTTTGCCAGAGACAAAATGCTTACTTTAGTAATTTTGAGCAAGCCAACAGCAATTGTAAATCAGTGGCTTTTATAGCAAATAAAAATGTAAAATTAAAAACCAAAAATTACACCATGCTACTTTCTGATGATATTAATGTTTATTCGATGGCAACAAAATGCCATTGGTAAAACCCTTGACCTGACTGGCAAATCATATCAGTTACGGTATTTGCTGACAGTGCTGCAGGTAATTCTGAGCCCTGACCTAGCTGGCAATTCACTGTTCTGTAATTAAGGAAGGAAATGTTTTATTTAACAACGCACTCAACACCTTTTATTAATAGTTATATGGCTAATTAAGGACTACACAGATATTGAGAGAAGAAACTTGCTGTCGCCACTTCATAGGCTATTCTTTTTGATTAGCAACAAGGGATCTTTTTATATGCACCATCCCACAGATAGGATAGTACATACCACGTTCTTTGTTACACCAGTTGTGGAGCACATGGCTGCAGAGAGACATATCCCGATGGGCCCACTAATGGGAATCAATCCTAGATTGGTCGCGCATCATGCGAGTGCTGTACCACTGAGCCAGGTCCCGCACTGTTCTGTAATTAGTGTTGCATACAATATCTTGGTCACTCGATCTACAGACCGAATATCTATTAGAGCATTACTTGGTTAGGCCTACTGCGACAATAAATAATTTTAAGTGCTGTAGGGTTTCAAGTTTCCTAAGCATATTACTACTAGTTTGTGTAAAAAAGCAGCCATGAATGGCCAGGAATGAAGTAAAGTTTGCTTTGTTTAACAACACCACTAGAGCTACTGAATGTCAAGCATTTGATAATTCTGACATGTAGTCATCAGAGGAAACCGGCTACATTTTTCCTAATGCAGAAAGGACTTTAGGCCCAGGATTGAATTTGAGAGATTGAAGTTTCCATGGATTGATGTTTGATCATTAACTTAGCCTAAATTATTTTTTGTTAATAAATATATACAATTAAGTGTACCATGTGTATACTGTAGATCAAGAAAGTTTTGCGAGCAACAAAGTTTTGCGAAAACTGCGAATGACTTGTGATCGCAAAACTTTATCCACGCATTAATTTGATGATTTTGCTTCAAGTAAAATTCAACAACAAAATTTAAAAAAACATCAATTTATTTAACATAAAAATAAGTGGAAGGAAACTCACAAAATCAAAATGTATTGTTCTTGTAATCCATAACAGTTTATCGCATGACTGAAAGCAAACCCGACAACTGCCACCCACGAGTGACGGTTTCTTTGTCCTTTGATAATAGGTCGATGCAGGACACAATCCACTGGGCGTGAATAGGTTTGATGACACTGATTCGTAGATCAACCGGCTTTCCACCTTTTGCACTGACCAATAAACGTTAGCTATCTTTAGTAGTTAAAACAACCCAAGCCTGCACACCGAGTGTAATAATTCTAACACTTTTGTTATTTGCCTACTTCGACTTATGCAACATGCACGATTTCCGGTTTAAGTGTCATCAGAGGGGTCTATTGTGTTTATAGTAATCGCAAGCATGTCTTCAATGAAATCCAATTAATGTCCTGTTATTGTTCCCAGTAGTGGATATTGTTTTAAGATAAAAGCTGGAATTGTGAGTGCGGTGGACCTTATCGGTGATCAACAGTGACCGGAACAAATCATTAGTCCCGGTGTATTGTCAATGTGCGTTTCTTTATTCATTTGTCATTCTCAGTTCCTTGTAACAAGTAAATTGTACGCTGCTATTTTAGAAGATAATGAAATATTTATGTGTCTACGTCTAAAATCGCAAAACTTTTTTTTAAGTTCTAGCTTACATCGCAATACTTTCTATATGCAGTTTTAGCTACTGTTGGTCTCTCGCAATACTTTCATGACGCAATACATAATTGATCTACAGTATATATGTATGTCAAATTCACTTAGGTTACATGTTTTATTTTGTTGTATACTTCGTATTACAATTAATACATACAAAAGGAATTTTCATTGCATGATGCTTTAATTTAAAAGTGAACACAGAGGTAGATCTAGGATGGGTCTCAGGGGCCTGGGCCCCCCTAAATTTTGCGAGATATAATTTTATTATATATTAATTTTCATATATTTTTTTAAGATCTCCCTCAAAACTTCACGGAAAGTTACCTTGGCATTCCGCCTCATGTCCTTGGCCCCCTCACCCCACTAAATTAATTCTCTCGATCTGCCACTGGAACTGTATAAACAGTGATTCTGAAGATCTGAATTCAGGCCCTTATAAGGGACCCTATGGGTAACCTTAGGGAGACATTTCAATGCCATCTAGGTCCCCTTAAAATATAGTTTATATAGTCTTCCAAAACTATATGTATAGCCCCTCCTTTATTTTTCAGTAGAAAGTTCAAAATTGCACCTAATTTCCTTCCCAAATATGTGCACTATTTCTCATCCTCAGGGACTCAAAATTCCATAAAACCATACCATCCTCTGGTCGGACTGCTGGTGATCCCTTGCACCTGCCAGTACAGGTGGTCCCCACTCCATCCCACCCACCCCTTTCCTATCCTGGATGGAAGACCTGGCTGAGGTCAATGCATGTACCCAGGACAGGCGTGTGCTACAACAAGATTGTTCTGAATGTGCACGTTAAACAATCTGACCTGACCTAACCGGACCTGAATTACTTGAAGCTCAAACCTATTTCACTGACTGTAAGCACTTCAACATTGAGTATATCAAAGTTTGACCATATTATAATAAATAGGACAAGTACATATATCATTGTTTTAATCAGTGTTATCTGTGTGCAGTGCTATAGGTCATGGATTAGGTTAATGTATAAAAAGAACTTCCGGACTGGCTTAAATATAAAAAATTATTAATACTGAAAACAAAAAGAGTGCAATATGTAAACCAAGTTACATGCAGGCTTTTTAATCTAGCTTTTTTTTAGTAGGCCTATTGTTGTATGTCAAATTACATCAAAGTTCAGCTAAGTCACATGAAAATAATTATCCTCATCAAATTTTTTATCTCAGAAGCTAAAACACACAGTTCAGTCTCCAGTGTGACATACTTGCGAGTAGAGAGTATAATAATGATAAAAAAAACTATTTATATTTACCCTGGGGGCGTAACCTCATCCGCCACTGAAAAATAAAGAAACAACTATCATTAACTTGTTGTGTATCCTTGTACCTGTATCATTCAATAAGACAATTGGAAAATAGCAGGGAACATCGCATCGCTAGGCAAATTTCAGAGATTGCTACACAATTTTATAACTTTAAACAATAGTTGCTAATCAATTTTCAATTGACAAAAAATATTGCTGATCAAGATTTTTTTATTTATATTTCCTGAATAGCTACATGAATGTTTAAAATTCACTGATGTACTTCTAATATTAAAACATATTTATTATTGTAACCAAATCAAGTTTTTGTTTGTTTAACAGTACCACTAGAGCACATTATTTAATCATCAGCTATTGGACGTCACACATCTGGTAATTTTGACATTTTATAGTCTTAGAAAAACACCCTGCTACATTTGTTTTAGTTATTTTATTGTTTTCAATATTGTTTAACGTGCACATTCAGAGCAAGCTGTTATAGCGCATGCCTGTCTTGGGCACACACCTCAGCTATCTGAGCTGTCTGTCCAGGACAGAATAGAAATTAGTGGGTTAGTTGTTATTGTTAGTGAAAGAGAAAAGAGGGTGTAGCGGCCATACACCTACCCAATGAGTCCTTAAAAACTTGCTCTGGGTGGGAGCCGGTACCGGGCTGCGAACCCAGTACCTACCAGCCTGTTTTCCGGCGACTTAGTTAGTAGAAAGGGATCTTTTATATGCACCATCCCACAGACAGGATAGCACATACCATGGCCTTTGATATACCAGTTGTGGTGCACTGGCTGGAACGAGAAATAACCCAATGGGGATCGATCCTAAACATATGGTGCATCAAGCGAGCACTCTACCACTGAGCTATGTCCCGCCCGTAACCCAGTCAACTCAAAAAGTTCTTGTTTTAAATATTATAAAGTAAAATAATGGGTACTGGTACATGTCTTTTTAATTTGAATAAATTGCTATGACTATATAAAACTGGGATGGGTGGAGATTGAGTGCAGTAGACCAAACTACAGACATTAATGTCTTATTGGAGTTTCTGGGTGTTAATTCATTAATAATACATACTGAATGGAACAATTAAGTCAAATGTGTTATGCTGTATTGTGTGTAGTGATGCATAACACTTTCCGCTTTTTTCACCCAGTACTATTTATAACTCACTCCAAGTACAACCTGAATGCCTGAAGGCCATG
>JAECMU010091778.1:0-10576 GCA_016106625.1 Dracogyra subfuscus | reverse complement strand
GTTGTGGTGTAATTTATACGAAACTAGTTGACCATCCTATATTTCCGTAGTACAGAAGGATTTTTAAAGTGATACTTCAGATATTATAAAAGTCCTTAATAAAATGGTTAAGTTGTATTTATAACAATAAGACTGTGAAAATGAGTCTTCGTTGTTATGTTGTTTTTGTGTTGTTTTTATATGAAGATACTCTTTAAAACTCTAAACATTTTCAGTTGTAGTGAATAACAAAAATTAGCATAACAGTGTGTTTAAAAGTGTGAAATACAGGTAGCAATCGAAAGGCGTACGAGTCCGATGTTTAAAACGTCGACATGACTGTCTGCTATTGTAATTGTCTGCTAGGAATTGACTGCTCGGTTTTTGTAATGCACCAGCAGCCGAACCGTACTATTTTTAGCCCAGTGGGGACCCGCCAAAAGTATCCTACTTTCAAAATTCTGGGTTTATTTTTAACTTGGAAAGGTCAACTCCGGCGTCTTATATTCACCAAACGTAATGGGATTTTCTGTTCTATATGCTTAAATAATAAATATATTCCAGACAGTGCCGCTTTAACGAGCACGAGACCGCTGTCACGCTGAATATAGCATAATGATTTGTTCTTATTTTAATAATCAAGGTAAGTAATATGTGCAAAATGTATGAAAGCAAAGACATGTAGTTTATTAGTATGATTTTTTTTCAGCGGCGTGTCAGTGCCAATACCCTTGCTCATTCAGGGCGGAGGACGAGATTGTTTCATTTCCAAGTGCGGATCCAGGACATAGTTTTTTTTGGGGGGTGGGCAAAGAAAAAAGGGAACATTGGTTCGTTAAAAGAGCATCTTAATAAAACGTATTAAAATGTGCAGTTAATATGAATGCAGTATATACTAGTATCACAGTGTACGAACGGTAATATACACTAAGAGACTAGCTGCGGTTATCTGTAACGCTAGCTACATTAATAAAGTTTATTATATGAGCTTTGAAGCACGTCGGAGCAAGTGGGGGTGGGCACGAGATGTGTAGGTGGGTCCGGTACCCCGGAGAAAATTTTAAAACTATGGCTTTAAACGCCTGCTCTTGGCAACTGAATCGCAAAATTAGACATTTTTAAACAATACTTTTAAGCATTACTAAGTATTTTGCATAGTATAACCCACGAATGTGGTTTTTTTTTGCCCGTTGGCATCTTGATAGGAAAATTACCCAGTTTCAAACAGTGATCACTTCCTCTTTTGGAGTTTTATAACCCTAAAGAGTTCAGACACGTTACTCTTAGATCTTAATCACTAATTCGTGAATTGTAGCGTTGACCGGGGAATAAAGAACAGGAAGGGTGACCCGGGAAAACGTCATAGTCTTACTTATATACCAAGGAAAGTTGATGCTATCATATATTTCATTGTAATTTGCCTTTGATAACTTTTTGTAAAAGGACATCTATTTATTCTATCTGTTTAGGTTGGGCAGATATAGCCTACGAAAAACCCCCAAACAAAAACAAACTAACTAAAGAAACAAGAAAAAACAGGAAAAAAAACAAGAATAAAAACCCCACAAAACAAAAACTATACAAAGGGACACTTGTAAGCACTTGTAAATTTAAACTTTAAATGGTATTATTCTAGGGTCGGCTCTGTGTAGGAAGACCAGGTAAGCCCCAGTTCCATTGTTGCGATTTTTGGCTGCGAATTAATACGAACCGGCATTCGTTGCGCATCGTGCATCATCGTAAAGGTTCGAATTACTTCTTATTAGTTCGCTGCCGCTTTCGTATTAGATTGGCCACAACCGTAAGCGAATACATTTTGTGGGCACTTCAAATGTTTTTGGGGGACGCGGTGACTGGTGACTGTTTGAATCCAAGAACTCTAACTCAGATAAAACAGAAGAAGAAAGAAAGTAATGCTTTATTTAACGACGCACTCAACACATTTTATTTACGGTTATATGGCGTCAGACATATAATTAAGGACCTCACATATTTTGAGACGAACCCCGCTGTCGTCACTTCATGGGCTACTCTTTCCGATTAGCAGCAAGGGATCTTTTATTTGCACTTCCAACAGGCAGGATAGCACAAACCATGGCCTTTGTTGAACCAGTTATGGATCACTGGTCGGTGCAACACCTGCCCATTGAGACTAAGTGTTTGGAGTCGGTATCTGGATTAAAAATCCTATGCCCCGACTGGGATCCAAACCCAGTACCTACTAGCCTATAGACCGATGGCCTAACCATGACGCCATCGAGGCCGGTAAACTGAGTTCGGATCCCGGTCGAGGCATGGGATTTTTAATCCAGATACTGACTCCAAACCCTAAGTGAGTGCTCCGCAAGGTTCGATGACTAGATGTAAACCACTTGCACCGACCATTGATCCATAACTGGTTCAACAAAGGCCATGGTTTGTGCTATCCTGCCTGTGGAAAGCGCAAATTAAAAAATCCCTTGCTGCTAATCGGAAAGAGTAGCCCATGAATGAATGAATGAATGAATGTTTAACGACACCTCAGCATGAAAAATACATCGGCTGTTGGGTGTCAAACTATGATAAAGGAAAAACATGAGTAGCCCATGAAGTGGCGAAAGCGGGTTTCCTCTCAAAATATGTGTGGTCCTTAGGTCCTTAACCATATTTCTGACGCCATATAGCCGTAAATAAAATGTGTTGAGTGCGTCGTTAAATAAAACATTTCTTTATTTGTTTACACCAGCTGTGGAGCACTGACTGGAACGCGAAATAGCCTAATAGATCCACCAACGGTGATCGATCCTAGACCGACTGCACATCAGGCGAGTATTTTACCAGTGGGCTTTGGTGATACTGACATTTTAAAGCTGACATTCACCATAATGGTATTTAACACTGGGAGTAAAAAGCAAGTACTAGGCCACCTAAAATAACATAACACTTCAATTTATAAAAAAATTACAAGCTTACTACATTACGATATGAATATTATCTCAAGTATTCTGTTTCTTAGACATCTTTAAAAAATGTTTTTCGCGGAGAAATGTGACGCACTTAACAGCCTCTGTGCAAACGGGCAACGCTTCCAAGTGACCAGTCCCATTGAGCATCGCCCCGGTTCTGCCAAAACTAACATCCTGTGGTGAATAGCCTGTAACCTCATCGTGGTGCAGGGGTGTAACATTCTTTTTGAGAATGGCCAATACAGCACAAATTGAAAATTTTTGTAAAATTGAGTGTCAGTAAACTGCTGTGTTATTTGTATTTGTCTTTTTTGCAGAGTCCTTTACACTGTGTCTAAATCTTGAATTTTTATATTTATATGATTTAATTTGTATCCCATTACCATAGTTTGACACCCAATAGCCGATCTATATTTCGTGCTGGGGTGTCGTTAAACATTCATTCATTCATTCATTCACCATAATGGTATTTAACACTGGGAGTAAAAAACAAGTACTAGGCCACCTAAAATAACATAACACTGCAATTTATAAAAAATTACAAGCTTACTACATTACGATATGAATATTATCTCAAGTATTCTGTTTCTTAGACATCTTTAAAAAATGTTTTTCTCGGAGAAATGTGACGCACTTAACAGCCTCTATGCAACCGGGCAACGCTTTCAAGTCTCCAGTTCCATTGAGCATCGCCCCGGTTCTGCCAAAACTAACATCCTGTGGTGAATAGCCTACCGTATCTAGCCCACTAGGCTGGATTATCCAGCTTGTGCATGGTGCTAGATAAATCTATCTTACCCACGGGGTGCTATATAAATCTATCTTACCCACGGGTATAGACGATTTCTACACACGCGGTTATAAGGCTACTTATAACTGGAGACAACTCTATTTTGAAACTACCAATTCATGTTGTATTATTTTTATTGTTATAATCCTCCAAAAGGTTATGTTAATAAAATTAAAAATTTGAACTTAATCGTGAAATTATTATTATTTTATTTTGTCCAATGGGACTACATTTTAGCGCGTATGGTTAAAGGAGTCTGTACACTCAATGTTTACAGTGGCCAAGAAAGGAAGGAATGCAATATAAAAGTAACAAGTAGGCGTATTTTTGCTTTAGTTACTAAGTGGGCAAGAAAAAGAATCAATCACCGTTGTCAGGTATAGATAAGGGAATTCCAACCCGCGGGACAAAATGTTTTGTCCCTTGGGTTGGAATTCCCTTATCTATACCTGACAACGGTGATAGATTATATTAATCTTGGATACATGACGTTAGGCCAACGCACTGTCACTTTCTTACGGACCAACTGAAGTTGCAACAGTTACGCATGACTCTGACCAGAAAAACAGGGATAGTCTACGAGGCATCATTTGATATCGCAAACAGTTAGACCACGTCTTCTGCCAGCTTTCGGACATCACTCCAAGACTGGTGTAGACGTCACACAAGCTAAACACTCGTAGTCCAGTTAATCTAAGGTTGAAAAAGGCCTAACCTAGAACAAATTGCAACAGAATTTATTTTTGTCGTAATTTATTCTCAAAGCCATCCTAGTAGACAACATATCAAAAATGTACATTGATGCAGGTGGTGGAAAATGACTAAATTTGTATAAATTAAATATGGCCGCCGCAGGTATTTTTTCCCAATAGTATACACATGTATGTGTGTTAAACATTTAGTAAACGATGTTTTAATTGTGTTGTATTTTGTTTGTAATAGCTTACTTGATGACTTAGAACTACCTCCCTTAATTTATACTTTAAAATGTTGTTTTTTGTTGTTTTTTGTGTTTTTTTCAAGATGGCTGCCAACATTCCCATTGAAATAACAATTCCTTTTAAAAAAAAACCCACCTACTAACAACTAATGCCTTGTATTATCAAGACTATTTGCCGCTAGCTGAAGTCTAAACTAAACTATAACTCAGTCGCGGTTTATGTTCTTAAAGGCAACCTATGCAAATTGTCAGATTATTGTTTATAAAATTAATATCTATTACTTTGTTAATGAAATGTATAAACTGACGAATGTTTTCAATGTTAAAAAATATTAATCTTTCTTACAAATTATTGTTAATTAATTATCTCTCATCGTTTACTATTTCTCTGCGCGATAATCTCGCTCAAAATGGCATCTGATCTTGTCACGTGATAACACAAATACACACGGAGATCCCCTGTCAGGGATAATTTAATTGGCTTATTGCATTTATATTACAAGTTTATTGTTATCAATAAAAACTGCTATTATTTTGGAATAAAGACAAATTTGATTAAGATTCTTTGAAATGACACCTATTAAAGATAGTTCAAGCCATTTTAAGTATTAAAATATGTAATATCGATCTTCAGGATCGTACGATTAGCAGGCTGTAGGTCGCACATTAAAAAGAACCACACTTTCTTTCTACGTCCGTTCGGACTAAGTTCTACACGTGAAAACCGTATGGAATGTTTCAATAATATCTTGTAAGCCATCATTACGAGAGTAGGCCTAAACATATTAATAATATAAAAATAAAATACTATTGTGTATTTCTGGAATCATACCAAACAAGTTACTGTAGGTAGGATAGGTCTAGTTTTTGGTGGTGGTTGTCAGATTTTAAAAGAAATTCATACCATTTGCCCTGAAGGCCATTTTCCAAAAATAGTGTGTTTTGTCCATTTCCGGAAGGGATGGATTTAGATAGAGATTATTATTATTGTTATTTCATATATATATATATATTTATTTTTTTCTCCTCTTTTTTTTCTCTCTCTCTTTTAAAAAAAAGTTATGGGGCTTACAATTTTTACTGAGGGCTACTAGATTTTATAACTGAAAAATATATATAAGTAAGGTCAAGGCCTGTAAGGTATATTTAGTAAATAATGTTTTAAATACATGTAATTGTGGTTGGTCCATAATAACCTGCTTTATGACTTAGAAAGGCCTATCTTTATATATAATTTAAGATGGTTTAAATTTTTCAAGATGGCCACCAACTTTCCCATTGATGTAACAGTTCCTTAAAATTCGAAAATGATCTGAAATTTGGTAATCTTGCAACAAATCAGTAGTTTCATACATATATAGTAAAAGGCAATTAATCCATCTGAAGCAGACTCGAAGAATTCAACAGAACAGAAGAATGTTCCTCCTTCAAAACCAATTTTTTAAACCACATTTTGTTCCCTAGGCAAATATTAACAAATATGGAAATTGTCCTTTATAGATGGACCTGATCCATATCCATCTAATACATTTCTGTGGCACTGCCACATCATACTCTTGTCCAAAAAAACAAATCTGAATGAAAATGTCAAAATGATATTGCACAAGGCATCAGTTCAGATGATATGTAGTCAAGGTTGTGATAGTTCCCATGATTGCCACTTACTAGGACAAGAAATCCTTCCTACGCTGTCTTTTGGAAGACTGCAGACTACAGAATAATAAATATTTAGACAGTTGTGATGGGATGCTCTAGTGAATGACTGTTAAAGCAGTAATGCTATCCTGGGCTCGCGCTTATAAAACTTAAAAGTCTAAACTTTAACGTAATGCTATTTGAATGACGTTGCCATGACGTTAAAGTCTAGAGTTTAAGGTTTATAATCATGGGGCCAGGTGTTAGCAAAACGTGAGCATACCATTCCACACAAGTGGCACCCAATATGAGCAGAGCCACTAGTGAGTTATTTGTATTTAAAGACAAATTCTGAAAGAAGATATATATAAAAATTTAAAAAAAACATGAAGAGGTATGCACCATCTGAATGGGATGTGCAGACACACGTCAGTTTATTGGCTATAGATCACTGTTAATTTCCCATTTAATTGATGAAAATCCAGAAATATATCCGCACAAGTAGTCAGGTGTTTAACACTTCCTTTAATATTTACATGTGTACTATAATCTGAAAAACTAAATTGTTACCATAATAAAAATTAGTGTTTCTGCTGAAAGCAGTCAAAAGGACATTGGACTTGTTCATACTGCTACCATGAAGCAGTCATGTGCATTGGCTATAGGTAGTCTGCCCCTCACGAGGACGATGTATCCATCTTCGCTGCACAAAACAGAACTACTTGGGTATATTTATAGACAGTTCTGATGGTATGCACTTGTATTAGCTTCTCTACTGATATTTGTCTTGTTTTTTCACACATTTTGTTCCTATGCCAATTAAAGGATCAGAAGGTTTATGAACAGAGGGAGTAATGTTGAATTATATGGTCAATGACAGGTATTCAACAAAATATCTGTATCATGTATCATGCTTACACTCATTATAATTCTTGGTTCATGTATTGTACATGTTAATGAGCAGTCATTGAACTTGCATTTTGTCCACACTGAGTTTAGGCAAACAAGATGGTTTATAGGATTATGTCATAATTTTTGTACAGTAAAGAGGTAGATTCATGATTGGGTATTACACATGACCTAATTAAAAAAAACAATTCATAGAAACTGCATGCTGACAAAATGGTGAAATACTATGATAACCTACATCGAAAACAAATCATAGTTCTAGAGCAACAGATGCAGGCAAGCCATCTCTATAATGTATATGCTGTCTAAACGTGTATTTTTGTCCTGTGCAACCCACAAAACCCATACATTAATATATTACATGTGGGTGTTTGATCTAAAAGCGACAAAATGTGGACGCCAGTTTTAATAAATTAAAGTTCTGGTTTTAAAAAGTGGTCGTAAACAAAACATTCCACCAGATTCATATTTATTGATCAAAAGTGCCATAAAAATGACAGGCATAATTATGTATGGTACAATTTTTTTTTTTTTATTTGTCCAATGTTTTATTCATTTGGCCAAGTTAAGTCGATACAATTCAATGCTAACGGCGGGCTTAATATATCATTTAAGTCACTTTTGTAACTAAATAATTAGTTAATATTTACAGGCTTACTTTGACAATATTAGTAACACTAACAGAAGTACATTGTATATATATCTACATTTATGTGCGATTTGGGGGAATATTGGTACCCATTTTTAACAAAGGCGGCCATCTTTAATTTTTATTTTTCATCCATATATCTCTGAATGAATTTTAAAGAATATTTTTGAATACATTTAAGTAATAGCACTGATATTTACATGTATTTGTCCACTGACCCCTGCGCGTGCTGTAACCTCATCGTGGTGCAGGGGTGTAACATTCTCTTTGAGAATGGCCAATACAGCACAAATTGAAACTTTTCGTAAAATTCAGTGTCCGTAAAATGCTGTGATATTTGTATTTGTATTTTTTGCACAGTCCTTTACACTGTGTTTTGTCTAAATCTTGAATGTTTATATTTATGTGATTTAATGTTTACCCCATTACCATAGTTTGACACCCAACAGCCGATGTATTTTTCGTGCTAGGGTGTCGTTAAACATTCATTCATTCATTCATTGTCCACTGAATCTTAAGAATAGTTCTCTATTGTGTTTGCATGTATGAGTTATGGCGGCCATTTTGAAATTATGTAAATTAGCATATTTTCCCCACCTACATCAATGCACATTTTTTATATGTTGTTCAAGTAGGGTTCATGAAACAGTTGCAATAAAAATAATTTCTGTTGCAATTTATTCTAGGTCAAACCTTATTTTGACTAGACTAAATTGCTGAATAGCGGAAGACGCCACACACGCTAAACACTTGATGAATAGCGGAGGGTACTATTCACAGACGAATTTAGGTGTGCCCTGCAGTTCAGCCACATCAGAATCCGTGTCTATCGTCAAGGTGCGAAATTTGTAGATACGAAGGTCAGACAGGGTCACATATGGCAGAGTAATATTAATTATTGATGAAATGTGGTGGAATTTCTGTATACCATAGGACTCCTTTGTATGTTACCCATGGCAACCTAACGAAAAATATCAGGTATAAGGACGAGATTTGTTAGCCTTTAGATCTTCGGTCAATCCCCATACCATGGAAAATATTCACCAAGATCATCATGATGCGGATAAAAACAGCAGTAGGTCAGTTCCTTCGCGCAGAACAGGCTGGCTTCAGAAAAGGAAGAGAAACAACAGAACACATATCTCCATTATGTGAAACATCTTAGAGCAATGTAATGAATGTCAAAGAAAAATCTATATCACCTTTGTAGATTTTGAAAAGTATTCGACAGTGTGCACAGGGTTTTTGGAAAATCCTGAGACACTACGGAATTACAGAAAAAAACACTAATCAAACTCAAAGGGACATACCCTAGTTTCAGTGAAAATTAACATTAAGTTTAGTTTAATTTACAAACCTGTAACACATTTTTATAAAGTTACAATTGAGTGAAACATGAGTCTTTGACTTTGAAATGGTGAAACACCCTCTAAAATATAATAAAACTCGACTACATAACTGTTACTTCTCAGAGGCACGTGCCTTTTTAAAAATATGAGAAGTGCATTTGTGATATTAAAAAACATCAGGATGACCAAAAACACTTCGAATGTATGGAAATGGATACTTTAAACAATACAATTTAAGTAAAGTATGATTTCAATTATCAAAACACGCCTCTAATAGTCAAAACTATGTCTTAGTGTTTAAAAACTAGGGTATGTCCCTTTAATCAGATATTCTACAGGAACCTTTCCTACAGTGTTGGAAATTCATCAAGCACGTTCAACGTGAAATCCGGCGTCAGACAAGGTGTGACGGAACATGCTCTTATCTGTTCGCCTGTGGCGATGTTAATTGTTTTAGAGGTACAGTGGTTACCTAATACCTCCGTGCGACCATCGTAGTCCTGAGTCCCAATATGCACACAGATCAGGTGGGCACAGTAGTTACGTAAAACCTCCGGGAGTTCTATTTTACGACTGTGGTTTTCTAGCGAACTGGCGACGTTCTGTCTGGCCATCTAAGAGAATATACTGTCTCTGGGAGATGTGGAAATATCACATGATAGGTGTGCCCCCAGGCGATATTCGCTGTTTCCGGTTTAGTCTGGGATTTTTCAATAAAAAGCCTGGATTTTAGATGTAACGAGGAGAAACATTGGATGGCTCCAGGGGAACGTTTGTACGACTGAACTTGGTAAATATATATTTCTGCTCTGTTGCATAACCTTGATGTGACTGATGTGACTTTAAATATTGTAATACTGTATTATAGAAATATTAAGCTTAGCCAGTCATCCTAAGTAAACTGTAGGTTATTGTCTTTATTGTGTATTAATTCTGTATTATAACGTTATTGAATGAGTATTTAAAGGTTAATTAAAAATTAACCAGTAAGGAATAGAACTGTAATTCCTTGATTAATCAAGTTCCCCTGGGCGCGTTTCTCAATTATGACATGTGTGTGTTTGTTTTCTAAGCTTATTATATGCCGACGATACCGCACTTCTCGCCACAAACGCGTCCGATTTACAACAGTCCCTTAATACCTTTTTACAATATTGCAATAAATGGAAACTTAAAGTTAACGTAAACAAAACTAAAATAATAATTTTTAATGGAAATGCAAATGACTACAAGAAGGTATTTAAACTAGGAAATCACACACTCGAAAACGTAAAAGAGTATAAATATTTAGGGTTAACTTTTCCCAAACTAAATAAATTTACAATAACCAAAAAACTGCTAACACAAAAGGCGACAAAAGCAATGTACTTCATCTTATCA
>JAECMU010091760.1:0-10563 GCA_016106625.1 Dracogyra subfuscus | reverse complement strand
GAACAGCAATAAAAATACGCACGACTCATCAAAAGTTGAGATCAATCTGTGCCGAGAATATTCAAAATTTGGAATGCAATCCACCCTGATTTGTTTTTAATATAGTTGCAACAAGAACTTACTGATAGTCACGTGATAGTTTCGCCCACTTTAACACCGTTATGGGATATTTTAGTTATTTTGTTCCGGAGTTGCAAAATATTTCCAACTTCTTGTTACACAGTAAAAACATTTTCTAGAAATCATATTACTAACATCTTAATCATGCTATTATTATTATCTGAACTTCATGATTGAATGATCATATACAACCCAAAATAAAGTAAAATTCCTTAGTAGTTTAAAACATTTCACGGTCAGAAATCACCTGACCGTGATTTGTTACAGGCGTATTTTTAGAATTTAGGCTGGCAAAAACATCAAAACGTCTGTGAAATCGCTCACAAATGCGACCTTTTTATGGACAGACGCAGGGAAGAATATAATGATTCTAATAAATAAGTTTTTTTCATATTATTTTTTATTCTTCCTTTGCATATAGTCTTGTACACGTAGTTAGCAGGTATTGTGAAAATGACCCATATATATATATATATACACACACACACACACACACACACACACACACTCTCATACATAAATACACACACACACATATAGATGAGATAGACAATTTGTTGGGTTATAACAAATTATTTTTAAAGGATGGCCTATATTGAAAATTTGAAAGTATATTCGTGAAAAGCAACAACTAGACAGTAACTCTGCCTTGACAGGAAGTAAATGCTGGTTGATTCAAAGTGATACTGTAAATCTACTATGTATTGCATCATGAAAGTATTGCGAGTAGTCAACAATGGCCAAAACTGTGTGTAGAAAGTACTGCGACCTCAGCTGATAAAATTGTATTTAAAACTTAACATCGATCCCCGTCAGCTAACCACTGGGGTTTTTCTCGACATAACCATATGTCCGACGCCGATATAACCGTAATTATAATGTGTTGAGTGCGTCGTTAAACAAACAAACAAACAAATTAAAACTTAACACAATAACGTTGTTTTATCATCAGCCGCAAGGAGTGAAAACTTAGACCACGTGTTGTTTCAGTTAATTGGCAAGCTGACGTTTTCAGCTACGCATGTGCACATCAAAAGCAATACTTTTACTTTGTGTGAAGTGAACAACTCATTGTCACAAGTAGCTGTTGCTGAACATTAGGCACGTGACCCATTCAGCCAATCACTGGAGTAACAAAGAAACCATGTTGCAGTATGTCGACTCTGTGTTGGTTGCATATACAACAAAAGTGAAAAAAGAACTCAAACTTCCAGCTCGCCAAAAAATCTTTGGCAATATTTGATGTTTTTGCCGCCCACAGATGCAAATCTTTTCTTGACTGGTTATGCAAATGGTCATTCAAAATTAGATTTGTTCCGGCTGGCTGCACTGGTGAGCTGCAGCCAATGGATCTGTCCGTGAACGGAGATTTTAAATCTGCCATGAAGGAAAGGTTTACTCAGTGGTATGCTGATACTGTAGCTAAGAACTTGAAAGAAAGAATTACAAAGGTGTTGACTTAAGAATAAGTGTGATTAAGCCTATTCATGCTCGGTGGGTTGTAGCCTGCATGGATCAGTTGTCGAAAGACAAAGACATGATTCTCAGGGGATGGCGTTTGGCAGGATTACTAGGCCAAAGTGAGTAATTGTGCAATTTACAAAGACTGAACATGTTTGCTTATGACTGGTTGATTATTAAATTACCAAACAAAACTATTTAAAATTATTTTGATACTTTGTTTTTTTCTGTTTTTTTGGAAAGAGAAAAAAATCAACAACATAATGATAATACTGCATGGAGAAAGTATTGCGATCGTTAGTTCATCGCAGTTTTCGCAGTACTTTGTTGTTCGCAGAACTTTCTATATTTACAGTATTACAACACACCTTAATTTCTCTCCATGAAGGGTACATTTTAGTTCCTGGTGACTCTTCATATTATGCAATGCATAAGCTACACTTATTTATAGTACCAGTATTTCTCATAATATTTTAGGTGCATGTAAACAGGGCTGCTATAGCTGGGAGGTGTTTCCTAAATATATTTTTTAAACAAACAAAAAATCAACGATATCCCAGCACAATATAAATTCAGCTAGTGGGTGTTGGACAAAGGTATATGAATTAATGAAAGTCAATAACACAATGAATGAATCTTTAAAATGTATTTGAACATTTTCATTTTAGAATATATCAATAAAAACTGTTCATTTGTTTGTTTGCAGTAATTATATACAATACAATGTTACATCAAGGAAAGAACCAATTATTATTTCACAAATAAAAATACAAAAATATCTGTGTTATTTGAGAAACAACCTGATAAAGAATGGAAAAAATACGATATTTATAAATGTATCAGATTAATGCTTACTGAACTTATTTTTTAAAATTTCAACAGACACTGATGATTGGTTACTGTAAAAGTAACCATTATATAACTATGTGTGATCTCCGAGAATTGTTACCACCTGGTAAGAGTGACCATTACATAACTATTTACAATCTCCGAGAATTGTTACTATCTGGTAAGAGTGACCATTACAGAGCTATCTCAGACATCTGAGAATTGTTACCACCCGGTAAGCGTAACCATTACAGAGTTATCTCAGACATCTGAGAATTGTTACCACCTGGTAAGAGTAACCATTACAAAGTTATCTCAGACATCTGAGAATTGTTACCACCTGGAGGTATCTCAAACATCTGAGAATTGTTACCACCCGGTAAGAGTAACCATTACAGAGTTATCTCAGACATCTGAGAATTGTTACCACCTGGTAAGAGTAACCATTACAGAGTTATCTCAGACATCTGAGAATTGTTACCACCTGGTAAGAGTAACCATTACAGAGTTATCTCAGACATCTGATAATTGTCTGGGTGAGATTACATCTAGCTCAGTCAGCAGTGCTTTTGTATGAGGTTATAGAGTGCTTGCATGGGGTTAGAGTGCTTGTATGAGGTTAGAGTACTTGTATGAGGTTAGAGTGCTTGCATGAGGTTAGAGTGCTTGCATGAGGTTAGAGTGCTTGCATGAGGTTAGAGTGCTTGCATGGGGTTAGAGTGCTTGCATGAGGTTAGAATGCTTGTATGAGGTTAGTGCTTGTATGAGGTTAGAATGCTTGTATGAGGTTAGAGTGCTTGCATCACGTTAGAGTGCTTGCATGGTGTTAGAGTGCTTGTATATGAGATTAGAGTGCTTGCATGAGGTTAGAGTGCTTGCATGAGGTTAGAGTGCTTGCATGAGGTTAGAGTGCTTGCATGAGGTTAGAGTGCTTGCATGAGGTTAGAGTGATTGTATATGAGGTTAGAGTGCTTGCATGGGGTTAGAGTACTTGCATGAGGTTAGAGTGCTTGCATGAGGATAGTGCTTGCATGAGGTTAGAGTGCTTGCATGAGGTTAGAGTGCTTGCATGAGGATAGAGTGCTTGCATGAGGATAGAGTGCTTGCATGAGGTTAGAGTGCCTGCATGGGGTTATAATAGAGTGCTTGAATGAGGATAGAGTGCTTGCATGGGGTTAGAGTGCTTGTATGAGGTTAAAGTTCTTTAGTCTTGGAATCAAAGCTCAGTCCTTCACATTTGAGGTGCATGATTGCATTTGTGCACACAAGAGCAAGTTAATTTTAATTTTATTGTCCACTTAAAACCAGTGGTGTATTAGCATACAAGTGATGTATCCCAAATGGTGAATTAAAGACTGTCTGTCTAAAGGAGCCACATACAAATACAGCTCTAACCTTCTGTTGCTAAGAGTAAGCATTACGTAACTATACCTCTAACTATAACTATAACTATAATCTAAGGGTTATACCAAAATAAAAAGACCCTTCACAATCTTCAGAGGATTATTGTTAAAGTATTTCCAATAAGCTGCATAAACATTAAAACATAAACAGACAAATATAGTAAGCACTCTTAATATGGTAGATAATAAAAAATAATAGACGTTTGTACAGCACATACACAATATTTCTTGCAAAAATATCCCAAAGTACAATTTATGTCTTTTGTAAGGTCTCTAAATAAGACTTTTTTAATGGTGAGTACATGTACTAAAGATGATCAAGACCCTTGTTTAGAATTAACAGCAACATGCCAGCTACATTTGTATGCTGTAATAAACGTATAAACACTATAAACATTTCAACTTCAGAGATGTTAATATCACCATTACAAATAACTTATGAGAGAGTAATAAAAATAAACAACTAATAAACATAATACCAGATTCATTTCTTTTGTCATCCTTGCTGGCAGTTAACATATTTTCATATCCACATCATACATAATATACATTGTGTATACATTGGTATGACCTGTAAATATTTATTATCTCTTAAACCCATTTAATGTTTATGATCTCATGGTTCTTTTGTCTGTTTTACTGTCTAGCTGTTCCAGATATCATAATGTTTTGTTTTCAAACCAGGTTTTTCAGCATGAGTCATTAACTCTGTGTATGATACATCCACCAATTCGACAACTGTGTTAGTTACACATGACAACAGAATAACAGAAATTCTCTTAATTAATGTATAACATGGTATTATGAAGTAAATTAATAATTGCTTCAAACATTATCTATCTGTACTTGTATTTTTATGCAGCCCTTGAATTTCAGATCAATTAACTATTTAATACAAATAATAAAAAAGAAGTTTGTATTGTTCAACGACACAACTAGAGCACACTGATATATTAATCATTGCTACTGGATGTCAAACATGGTAATTCCGACATATATTTTTACAAAGAAAATCTGCTACATTTGTCTATTAGTAGCAAGGGTTCTTTTATATGCACCATCCCATTGACAGGATAGCACATACCACAACATTTGATATACCAGTTGTGGTGCACTGGCTGGAACAAGAAATAGCTCAATGGGTTCACTGACAGGGATCGATCTCAAATTGACCGAGCATCAGGAAAACAGTTTACCACTGGCCTACATCCCACCCCTTGAAATACAGATCATCATGTGATGGCTACACAAATAATAACAAAGTAAATACACAATAATTAGAAAAATGCAGTCACAGAAAAAATGTTCAGTTAGTTTTTGTAGTGTTCACTGCAGATTGCTGTCACAAATTTCGAGGACTACATATAGGTATGGGCAATCAAAGAGTGCTGCAAGGAGTTACTTTGGATTTTGTTTTTAAATCTTTTATAAAAATGCAATAACATAATCATTTAAAAATATTTTAAGCATTAAAGATAATAAAATTTCTGTTACATTCATTAAAAATTACATGCAAGTTATCCCATTAGTTCAGCTGTCTCAATGTGAGTTTTTCCTCGAACATAAAAATAACATTTGTCAGAGAATGTCATATATGATGATGTTACTTTTTTAAAGTGTTATTGTTTAGAACCAAAAAAACTATTCAAAATAAAATATCAACTACATGTATTAGTATTATTAGCAGTATGTTTCGAATTTAATTATAAGGATTTTCAATTTTTTCTTGTAAGTTCAGCTGGGTACATGAACCAAAAATCATCTGCTGGTTATTTGTAAACAGCTTTACAAATTTATTGAACTAATTCTGCTTGTATTTTGCTTTAATAAAAACATATCTAGGATGTGAATTGGGTTTCAGTTACATAGGCAGTAAACATTATTCATTTATTTATTAAACTGTAATTCTGCTTCTAAAAACATATCTAGGATGTGAATTGGGTTTCAGGATGTGAATGTGAACTGACAAGGGCATTTCTATGGTTCATAATGAATCAAAATATTTATACGCTATTATTGAATCTTGTGAAATATGAAATAATACCTTGAATTACATGCCAGGTTTTTTTTCGCACAGTGACATGGCTGATCGGATTGGGAAAATTAGCACAAGTAAATCATAATTGTGACTTTCTTTTAGGCAACTGAATGCTATAATGCATCACTGTTAAATTAGTTATCAACTAAAGGCATACTGTCATAGACCACTGACCTATTACATGGCCTAACAAAGTATTACTTAAAATATATATATTTGAATAAACCCCAAAATGTCTTTATTTAACCATCTACATTAATGATATTTTGTAAATGTTATTTGAATTATGGAAATAGTCCATAATTCAAAAAGTCACATTGCTGACAGGGTTGACATGGATTTCATTCCATCATGGTGTAGTTAAAATGATGCAACAGCTAGGTTTGGTCTGTAAAAATTAATGTAATCAGGGCTCACGTGACCAGGCGAAGTGAGCCCAAACTTCACCTTGATCTCGCCGACTTCGAAGTCGACTGGTCAAAACAGAGGTCACGTGCTTGGCGGCATGCGTTCACGGGTAACGACCAGGAATTTGGAGATGGCGACATGCGTAATTAAGGATTAATTATCCCTGGCTCAGAAGATAATACAAAGGAAAATAAAAGAATGTTATCTGCAATCACATGAACCGTAGTTTGGTATTTATGAAGGTAACTCACTTGGAAAAGTATATAATGTGTAAAAAATTTTTGCATTATTTAATGTATTAAGACAACGTTTAGAAATGTGGTACATGCATATGATAATCATGTCAATTTTAAAAATAAATGTTTAACATGGTACATTGCTTTTTTGTTGTTTATCGCTGTAAAAAAATTGAAATAAATTCAAGTCTCCATCTGGTTGAAAACTTCTCCCTCTCAAGGTCTGGAGGGAGAAGTCACTTCTCCCTAAAATGTAGACCTAGCTCGAGCCCTGGTAATTTTGATTTATTATTTACTTTTAGAGAAATAAGGTCCTTAAATCTGTGACAGTATGCCTCAAGACATGATTACATAAATATTTACAAGTCAGATTGGGAATTTTCAGTGCCACTTGCTTTTGGGAACACCTGGATACAAATTTAATCCAAATAATTTTATGTACAAATTGATTTATAAATTATATAGTACCAGTGGTAAATTGCTCGCTTGATGTCTAGGATTGTTCCCCATTGGTGGGCCCATTGGGCCATTTCTCTTTCCAGCCAGTGCACCATAACCAAGGTATGTGCTATCCTGTCTGTGGGATGATGCATATAAATGATACCTTTCTACTAATAGAAAAAAATGCAGTGGGTTTCCTCTCTAAGACTATGTCAAAATGACCAAATCAATGTGCTTTATGGGTGTCATTAAAAAATATATATTATAAATAATATTTCAATTAATTATATTGTAAAATATGATAAAGGTGACCAACAGGTTAATGAATGAAGTCACAGTTTGAATTTATGAAATGCTGTCCATATTGTAGACATAGTGGGTTTAAATGGAAATTTGCCTGCTAAAACCACAAACAAAACCCACAGGACATTTTTCAACAGACATATATGTAAGTACAATAATCTCATCTGTTATTTAGCTTGTGATTCTGTTATATATTTTACTTCTATAATTCTCTAAAATAATAAAACAGATCTTAATTTTCAATACACTGTCTCAAATCTTCCCCTCAGCCTGTGCTGTCTTATTTTCAACAGACTGTATTTTTAGCAATGCATATTTCTTTTAGCCTGCTATGTATATTAAATAACAGCAGGCCATATTTTACTTCCTATTTCAAGCCCTGTATCACAAAATACATGCAATATATACTTTTTTAAATGATATGTTTAATTCTGAGAATGCATCTTCAAGTCTAATGCATCTTCAAGCTTAGACTTTAATAACGCCACAATATTTTGATAGCTTTAAATAACCATTAATTTAATATATATTTTCTAGGGTTTCACTAGACAAATATTGTTTACATCACCTTTTTTCTTCAACTGCACCATATTTTGAAAAAGAAATTGTAAAAAAAAAGGTAATCATTTCAATGTTACTGGTAACTCACTTCCTTGTCTGACTGATAACAACATACCCCAGATACAGAAGAATGACAGTTCAGAAGACTTGCTTATTAATGCATGCTGTTATAACACATACATGTATTGACAATGCCTCTACATCGAAATGTAGGTCAGAATCGTGTTTGACTAGACTACAGCTATTTATTTTTGGTCACACATGAAAACATGTATATGCTTCTTTCACTGCGCCTCAAGCTGGTTTAATACACAATAAATGGAATCACTGCCTTGATGAGTTATCAACCATAATAGCTGTTAGTGAAAGTACATCTTGAGATAGCTTGGGTTGATAAATTAAAAAAAAGGTTGAGATTTTGATAGAGGGCTTGAAATAGCAGCCTGAGAAAAGCAGTCCATGTTTCTTTTAGACATAGCTAGCAGGTGAAATACAAATTCACCTGTTAAAATTATTAAAAGAACCTGTAGGTCATTTTTAAGGAGAAAGAATCTATGTACATGTATGATCATCTCATTTTGATTTAAACAATATTTATTTCTGTTTATATTAACAGATGGGATTGCTCAACATGCATAGCCTATATAAGAAAGAAGGAAAGAAATGTTTTATTTAACGACACATTCAACACATTTTATTTATGGTTATATGGCGTCAGACATATGGTTAAGGAGCACACAGATATTGAAAGAGGAAACCCTATGTCGCTACTCCATGGGCTACTCTTTTTGATTAGCAGTAAGAGATCTTTTATATGTACTATCTCACAGACAGGGTAGTACATACCATTGCCTTTGATATACCAGTTGTGGTGCACTGGCTGGAACGAGAAATAGCCCAATGGGCCCACTGATGGGGATCCATCCCAGACCACTGGGCTATGTTCCGCCCCCATATAGCCTATATAAAGACCTCCTCATCTCATCTTCTATTTAGCTTAGGCTGAGCTTGTGATTGTGTTATATTATTATTTTATACTGATCTAAAATACATCTTAGAGATAACAAGAATTCTGAGAGAACTGCTAAACCAATACATGTCCCCTACTGGGCCCAAATTTAAATTTTGTTTCCTAAATTCAAGGATCATAACTCTAAAAGTGGGTAAATCACCATGAAATGTCAACTTGATCTGTAAAGCTATATACAAATGATAAAGCTATATACAAAATTTCATCTTGTTATTTCCAGGCATTGTAAAAATCAAGGGCTATAACTCCGTTAAAAATGGGTAAATTGCCATGAAAGCAACTTAATATGTAACAGTAAATAAAATTTCAGCTCAATATCTCAAAACCTTCTGAAAAGAAAACCCAGAAAACACATGTGGGACAGACAGACAGACAGAAGGACGTATAGTCCCCTCTTATTGGACTGGTGGGGGACTAATAATTTTTTGCACACTATCCCAGACCCTTCACTCACCTTGTGCCGTCTTATTTTAGACAGACCATGTTTTCTTAGTAGGACATATGTTTTTGGATCTGCTAATTATAAAAATAACCAGAGCTGGCCATATTTTGAGCCTCGTCATGTTTGACTGTAGTTGGGAAACAAATGAAGATTTTTGTTAGCAACATTTAAAAACTGTGTAACTGTTTTTGAAAAAATTTAATAAATCAAAACCAATATAGAAACATTATTTATTTATCAAAATTAATAAGTTAATCAACTTGTTTCAATACTTTTATTTCAAATTAAAGTTTACACATCAAAATTTAAGTGAGATTAATAACTGGCTGCAATTTTGCACATGTATATATATAAATGTTGAAGTCCTCCATTTTTACCATAGAATGGGATATGGTATGAACAAAATAATAATTTTTATAAATAATTGTTTCATCATCAAAGAATGTGTTTTGTTTAATGACACCACTAGAGCACATTGATTAATTAATCATCGGCTATTAGGAGTTTCATCATAGTCATCAATACATTTCATGCTAGTCTTGCAGCAACTAGCACTGACAGATAATTACAAACATGTAGGATGATATTTTTAATGAACTGTGTGTAATGGAAGTGTATAACTGAAGCTGAACCTGAAAATATTAAAAGCAGGATGCAAATGGTGAGTACTATGATGAATACCAAGCTGTGGGGCTCTGCAAAAGATCTACGCCTCACAGCCCTTTTTACGACTATCATGGGACAAAGGATATAATACAACCAATCGAACGCTGAAGAAGAAGAACCCTATCCATGGAAACTAAAATGTTGGGGGTCATTTCTGTTGCTTCTAGTATTCATAAAGGGCCAAATTGACAAAGCCTGTTTGTGACTTACATATGCATGTGTAATTACACACATTTATAAGGTTTATGGGTGTATACCACCAAATCAAATCCCATAGACGACAATAGTAACGTATGTGGCTAAAACTCCTACCTGCAACATATCAATCAACATAAATGCCATGGTTATAAATACTACCACCCCTCACACTTCAAGTAAACCAGAGAAAATTGGAGGTCAAGCTGCTTGGTTCTGAGATAACAGGTTGACTCTATGACTACCCTATTTCCGCACAACATTCGAGTACTGGGTTTTTTACAGGTACCCCATACATTTTCAAGCACAAGGCTACTTGACACATTGGTACTAGATGGAATAAAATTGCATATTTTTTTACCCAGATTAAACTATTATTTTTTGCAATCAACACACACACATTTATAACCAATCACAGGACTTGTGGTGTT
>JAECMU010091743.1:5400-21101 GCA_016106625.1 Dracogyra subfuscus | reverse complement strand
ACTCAGGGTTTGGAGTCGGTACCTGGATTAAAAATCCCATGCCTCAACTGGGATCCGAACCCAGTACCTACCAACCTGTAGACCGATGGCTAACCACGACGCCACCGAGGCCGGTAACTTGAATAGAATTAACCAAATTATAAATTAATTTTGCACCGCTACCATAACAGATTTAAAACTTACCATTGGTAGTTAAAATAAGAGACCACAAATAAAATATATTTTATTGTAAACCATAAGATATGCATGAAGATTTTTCTTACTGCATTACAAAAAGAGGACATACAAAAGCAGTGTTTGAAATAAGCAGTTGTCCTGACAAGTGAAAATCTGCTGTGGCAAGCAAAATGTACCTCAGTGGTTGTCCAGTGGACAAGTGATAATTTTCAATGCAGTTTCATTTTGAACAATCAAAACTAATGTCCTTGCACTTGAATAAAACTAACAACTTATTTGGACAAGTGAAAGTAGTGACAGACAAGTAGATTTCTAGATATTTTGGTCAGTGGACTGGTGAAAATTTCTGGTTATTTCTATCACTCAAAACGAATATCGAAATATTAAAATGTTCAGTGTACAATTGTGCAACGAAGAAAGGAAATGCAATTTTTTTTTGGACATTTCAGCAGGTATCAAGTGTCTGGAATACTTGGACAAGGGATTTAAAGCAAAAATGTTGTCATAAAAAAATTGTTTGCCTTTTAGTAGGCATCAAAGAGTTCATTTGTTTTCCCTTTTCTACCCATGGCCTTCAATATACCAGTTGCGGAGTACTAGTTTAAAAAAGATAACAGAAACTGTTATTATTAAATGCTTGAATCTTAGTCAAAACCCAAGTACAAGAATA
The DNA here is from genome assembly GCA_016106625.1 of Dracogyra subfuscus. Classification (NCBI taxonomy): domain Eukaryota; kingdom Metazoa; phylum Mollusca; class Gastropoda; order Neomphalida; family Peltospiridae; genus Dracogyra; species Dracogyra subfuscus. The sequence goes on along the minus strand of JAECMU010091743.1, from coordinate 20,254 downwards.
GAAGTAGATACTGTAGATCAATAAAGTTTTGCGAGAAACAAAGTACTGTGAAAACTGCGACGAACTAACCATCGCAATACTTTATATACGCAGTAGTATGATTACTAAAATAAAAATAATTAAATGAAAAAGAAATGAACACAACAAAAAGTATGAACAAATTTTTTTAATTTATTTATCAAACACTCTTTATTATGAAACGTCTAGTCATTGTCAATTAGGCAATTAGCCAATTACCCACTCAGTAATGCCGACATGCGCCGGCCGCGCAGAACCATTTCTTTGTCTTTTGACAACTGGTCCATGCACGTCACAGTCCTTCTAGTATGAATAGGCTTGATCACACTTATTCTCAAATCAACACCTTTGTCTTTATTTTCTTTCAAGTTCTTAGCAACAACTTCGGCATACCACTGTGTGAACTTTTCCTTCATGGCCGATTTAAAATCTCCATTCACAGACAGATCCATCGGTTGCAGCTCGACAGTGCAGCTGGCCGGTACAAATCTGACCCAATTGTTACCGTGACACTGAGTTACTGGGTAGATACAGAGCAAATGGTGTCTTAACTTTCCAATTAAGCTAAAACAATACATGGGCTGAGCTTTTACTTTACTGTGAGGATACCCCTGTGGCTTAAAACATCAAACAATTGAACTTCGCTGCTAAAGCAATGATATTGTGATTTTACTAATACTGACGTCACAATACTTTGTACACGCAGTTATGGCTATGGTTTAGGACTTGCAATACTTTCATGACGCAAAACTTAGTTGATTTACAGTATACTTTGGAGAAAACATGCTCAGGGAAAAGAAGGAAGTTAGTCAGGTGAACAGAACAGGAAGAAGGACTCCTTAGAAATGTTTTAGGTCATCCCATTAACTATTGGAATGTTCGGACCAGACTACTATCCTTAGGAAAATATGCATTTGTTTGAGGCCAGGTGAAATAGAAAAGAAAAAACGGTTTACTCTGTAATGAACTGATGCAGCAGAAGTTCTGCAGCCGGTGCTCTTTCCTCGGGGGTTGGCTCAAAACATCTGAAATTCATAAAGACACATACTGCACCTTAAAACCATTAATATCATAATGCATTACAGAGTAAGATTGTTTTGTAAGATGGAAGAAAACTGCATCATAAGACCATTAAAATTGTTATGCTTTTTTTTTTAACATTACCAGTGTTTCTGTCACAGGGTAAAATTGGTATGGTGCCATACCCAAATTGTTTTGCAGATTTTTAAAAGTTGACCTTTTGATAAATTAAAACTCATCATTACTGAATGATTTTTTTAATCCAAACCTTAAACCTAAACCATTTTTGTTCTGGGGATAGTCCCTTTTACTGTGGTTGCATTTACCAGACAGTAAACATTAAATTTTATAGCGCCATATCCAAAAATTAATCTCTGGCAGAAGCATTGATTACAGAGTAAAATTATTTTGCAAGAAGGTCAAGTGAACGAAAATTACTGTCATTGATAGTGAAAACAGAAAAGCAACTGAAAATATTTGTTAAATTATTTTACACATTTTAACTTAACAACTGTATCTGGGGTTGAGTGTAAACATGAACAAGGCCTTTCTTAAAGATATTACAGCAATGGCTCATTATTCACTCAGCAACCCTAGTCTTTGGTTTAGCTATCCCCATAATATTTCATTTTAAGGAATGTAGTGAGACTGAATAAATATTTATCCACTCTATTGGCATTGTTTAAAAAAGTTATAAGTTAACAATAAGAATTAAAGTAGTACCAGTACATAATTATTACCTGAGAAGAAATTCTTTAGCTGATTGAGACAAAGTTTCTGGAATGTCAGGATGCATCTTGTAAAATCCAACTTTAAACATGGCAGCTTCCGGACTACCCAGCTGTAATTACAAATTAAAACTATTATTCAAGACATCATTACCATGACTCCATCATTGCGGCTATTTGGCTATTTCTCACTTCAGTCAGTACATCATGACTGCTATATCAAATGTCATGGTATGTGTTATCCTGTCTATGGGATGGTGCATATAAAAGATCTCTTGCTATTAATTAAAAAAATGCTGCAAGTTTCCTTTCTAAGACTATATGTTAAAATGACTAAATGTTTGACATCCAATAGCCAGTGATTAATAAATCAATGTGCTCTAGTGGTGTTGTTAAACAAAACAAACTCATTACAATGACTATAAATAAATTATCAAACGAGAGCAAGGCAACTTCACCTAAGTCTATTTTAAAAGAAGCAGACTTTATTCAACATATTAAGTAACATAGATGTATAAACATAATAATTATTTTTATGTGAAGAATGATCTATGAAGTCAAATTTAATTAATAGTTGAGAATCAATAAAAAACACTTCTGATTTATGAAAGACATCTTTGTTGCAAAACTACTTGCAGATAAATATTAAAAGCAAAACCTTACCTCAATAAATGGTGGTTTCCCTGTTGCCATTTCAATCACAGTACATCCAAGAGACCAGATGTCTGCCTGTAAAATAAAATAAAATAAAATAAATCAAAAATAAAGTTTTCTTAGCAACTATACCACTGTGCATTTCAAGCTGAATTGTATTAAAAATGTCTTACTAATTCAGCCCTCGAAATTTGCGGCGGCAATCGGCAAACTTGATTTGCGACAGCATTTCATTGCCGTCGCAAATCTGTGAGTGGTGAAAAGTCTGTAGGCATTTCTCTCTGAACTTTGAACGTAGCTCAGTTTCGTCAATAAATATAAATTGGTTTATTCCAGTATAGAAGCTTACGAAAGTAAAGTTGAGATGTTATATTTTAGCATATTATTACAGCAGTGGTTGACAGCAATAATCTTTTCTTTAAAACTGCCCCCGTAGTGCCATTGCAAAATTGATTTGCGACAGCACTTAACTGCCATAGCAAATTTGTCCGAATTTCAAGGGCTGCTAATTTCTGTTTGAAAATATCTTTACAAAGTGAAAAGCAGGTTCTTTTCCCTTCTGCAAAAATCCATGCATCCAGAATGTGTAGTGTTTTTTATAAATTGTTACAAGCACAGACTATATTATAAAAATATAACTTCTCTTTCTCATGCACAAACAATGAATTATTTTTCCATTACAAGTCACATTTACTTCAATGGTAAACATTGTGATGTCAGGTACAAACACTGACAATGTCAGTTTATCATGGGAACTGCTGACTTGACAAGTATGAAAATGTGCAATTCTCAACAGGAAAACAGAAATGTAAAAATGGAAATATGTATTTAAATATCTAAATGTATATTTAGGAGATAACCATATGGACTTTTTCGATTTGCAGGAGTTATTATCTATCTGATCCTGCAAATGCCATTTCTGACTGAAGGCGTCCATTCGAAACTGAATAATTTTTCTATGGAACAAACTGTATATTTTGTATTTCTTGAAAGAATATACCTGGCTACAATCTAACTGTAGATCCTTGAATCGTCAGTTTCACCTGTTTCAATTGCTAATGATGTCACTTTCTAATGACGTCATTAGCTTTCTGGGTGTTATTTTCGTTTCATCCCAGAAAAATAATGTAATTAACCAATTACAATACAGAACACACTCGCAGTTAGTTTACAATGGATAATAATGATTAATGTTTACATATCACTTTGGCCTTTATTAAATAGGGTTTTAACTGGTAATTCTAAGCTTAGACATATTTGTGTCTAAAATCGACAGAAATGACAACGTAATAAAAAAAAATTTTTACACACCTGTTGGTGAAAACATCATGCATTATGTTTGATAACACATGTTCTTAACACACGTATGTGTGTTAATGTGTGTTAACAATTTCAAGACATATGACTGGCTGTTCCTACGTGATGACCAGGTCACCAGTGCCAAGCATCCAATGAAAAACAACATGGTGAAAATATATTACACTGTGATGTATAATTAACCTGACAATCATGTGTCTGTGATGCATAAGTTAGCTACAAGTACAACGGCTGTAAATAAATTTTAGTCAAAAAAGATGTTAAAATTTGCTTAAAACCTGGTTGAGGATATGTAAGAAATATAATAATACATTCATGTCCATTAGATACCATTTATGTCACAACTCATTGTTTAAAAACATATCAAACTCGCTTTTGCTCATTAGATATATTTTAAAACAAATCATTGTAAGATAAATGGTACCTAAAGGCCACTCATGTATTAGTCTCTATGTAATAATACTTACTGGTGGTCCATAACCTCGGATTCCTTTATCTATGACTTCTGGAGCCATGTACTGAATAGTTCCTAAAAATTAAAATGGTATTGATAAGAGTTATTTATTTACATATAGCCTTCCTTAGAACAAATTAATTTTGTTGTATTCTAGTTGTCAATTCAACATAATGAAATATTATTGACAAAACAAATGTGAGCTGCATTGATGATTACTAGGCAAACAAACTTGTTTGTTATGGTTTTTCAAAACAAAACCACCTAAACCACAAAATAAATGATTGCAGATGATTATATTCATCATTACCCTATGTAAACTTTCATTTCATATTAATTTAAATTATAGCTCATGTTAGTCCTCGTTAAGCACAAGTGTCAGGTAATAAGGAAACAACTACTGGAAATGTAATACTATCAGATGTAGCACACATGGGGAAAAGTGACATACCTGCAAATGTGCTGGCACATGGATTTATTCCAGACAGTCTTTTTGAGGTGCCAAAATCCGAGATCTTCAGGACGCCACTGTATGTATTCACTAAAACATTGTCTCCCTTGATATCACGATGAACTATTTTGTTGTCATGCTTAAAAAACAAAAAAACAAGTAAGCTTAAAATATTTAAAATTATACAATGTAACAGACTGGTACCACTGATAAATTGCTGCTTGTTTGTTATGCACAAGATATATGTGACTTCATCTGTGAAAATTAATACAGATGAGGAAAAATTATAAAATACCATTTTCATTTCATTTCATTTCAACTTATTTTCGTGCTTATATCCAATTAAGGTTCAAGCATGCTGTCCTGGGCACACACTTCAGCTATCTGGGCTGTCTGTCCAGGACAGTGGATTACTTGTTAGTTGGTTAGTGGTTAGTGAGAGAGAAGAGGGTATAGTGGCCTTACACCTACCCATTGAGCCCTTAAGAACTTGCTCTGGGTTGGAGCCAGTAATGGGCTATGAACCCTTTACCTACCAGCCTGTAGTCCAATGGCTTAATCACTGTGCCACTGACGCCAATACCATTTTCAGGGCCAGCTCTGGTACTCGCCAAATTCGTAAATTTTGAAAGCAGTTAGCAATTTTATGTTAACTTGGTGAAATAATTTCATGTAATAATTGATATTTTGTTATAAATGAACACATTTTTTTGCAATTTTTTCAAAAGTTTCATAGAAAATTTGGCGAATTTTGCTGCTCACCCAGAGCTAGCCATTCATTTTGGTATTTTTTGATAGCCAGTGATCTAAAGAATATGCTACCATCATATTTTGGCTTAAAGATGTGACAAGACTGGATTTAAGTATTCATTGATGAAAACTACTATAATAATTATTTTTCCCACCTTCCTTGTGTGTGATCATAGTATTTAATCCTTATGTCTGTATGTCTCAACCTGGGGCCTAATTCACTAAACTCTTGCAACTTTGTGATCTCGTAGTGTAATGCTAAAAGATTTGCAAAGAGGATGCTGTGTTGTCTAACAGAGTTTAAGAGATCTTTGTGAATTACGCCCCAGTTCTTCTGCAGTGTTTTTGTCAAAATGAGTCAATGACTAATTTGACTAGAGCCCCGAGAAATATTGAATTGATGACCTATTTTCAGACGAACATAATACAGTACTATCAACATAATTTTTTACAAAACACACGTACCAAATACTTTAATCCTTCCAATATCTGTTTGGTGTAATACGTAATGGTAGATTCATTGTCCTTCAGGGGACCCCACTTTGACCTCAATAGCTGAGAAAGACTTCCTGTTAAAAATATAAATTGAAAATGACTTTAGTTTGAAAATGCAATGTATTTCTATGCTTTATCTGAAATGCTTCTTCTCTTTTTCTGTTTAACTACTAATTTAAACACAGTATTTTTAAAAATAACATCTTTGAAGGGTTGTTCTCAGGTTATCAACATTTTCACAAGTCTTAGATTATTACTTTTACATCTCCATTTTTTATTATTTATTTGTTTGTTTGCTTGCTTGCTTGCTTCTAAAAATATATGCTTGCAATAACCCACTTCCACATATTATAATTTGAACACTTGTAATACTGTCCATAATTGTGAATGATTCTTACAAAGTAATAGATTTAAATTGTCGTAACTAATAAAAAAGTTGTCAATTAGCAAAACTGAATATTAAGTCAGGCCAAATTCAGCAAATATTTAAAAGCAAAAACCTGGAAATATCACATTACCTCCTGGGACTTGCTCCATGAATATTTTGAAAATCCCTTCTTCACTGGCCGAGCCTAAATACTTCACAATATTCCGGTGACTAAGTCGGCTGTGTAACTTGATTTCTTCATGAAGTGGCTGCACCTCTCTATAACAAAAAACCCACCAAGAATGTAGTTTCTTAAAGTTTATATTATTTGTACTAGAACTGTTTTGAACTCTCGTAAAACGACCAAATTACCACACTGTAGTATTACCATTTTTAGAAATAGGTCTTTGTAATGGCATGTTCCATGTGTTTATTACACTTACTTCTCTTTATTTATATCTGGAAAGATACCTGTCAAAAACTAAATTTTCAATCTTAAAATAATCATGATTCTTCTTTTATTCTCTGGTGATATTACAACCATATACATTTAAAGATTTTTTGTTATTTCTTTTACGTTCATCCGGATATGAATAAAACATATCATCTGCAAACTGTGTGAATCGGCGAACTAATTTTTATGTTCATCAAGAAATTAACAAACTCCCATTTCTGGACCAATGGAATGACGTTATGTTGTAATGAATGTATGGGAAAATTCATTATTTACAAGTGTGAATGCTAATTACTAACAGCTCCCTGGAATGAAAAGAAATCTTCAAAAATGCGAAGAGAAAAAGAAGGAAGTTACAGTCATGTGACCGGAACTAGAGAGCAGTATACAGTAGAAGAATTTAGGCCATCCCATTGGCTGTTGAGATGTTCGGACCAGACCACTGCGTGGGGGTGGGGGAAATGCACTTGTTTGAGGACCAGTAATGTGAAAAGAAATGATTGTATCTACCAGTATTTACGCCAAACTAAATGTTCTTACTGTTGGAATTTTTCCGGAACTTCTTTCACAGCTATTCTGACTTGTGTTTTCTTGTCTCTGGCAGCATACACCACACCATACGTTCCCTTTCCTAGCAACACACGGTTCCCCTTATCATCATAGTCATACTCGTACTACAAATATTTAAACAAGGATATTATTAAGAACTGCACACATGGAATTAAATATATTTGTCCTGAAAATATAAAGAATTATGCAACATAAAATAAGTATTTCTTTTAATAATGTTAAAGCACACACATACTGATGGAGTTCCATGTGAAAGGACTAAAATCACAGATGTACTTTTGGAAATCCAATAATTCAGTGGAGATTTAAAAAAAAATTTTTTATTAAATTATAGTAAAATACAAACTGGTTATTCCTGGATTCAGCTGGAATTGTTCCAACAGCAGAATCCATAGCAAATATTTAGTTTGTTTTGGTTAATGACACAACTAGAAACCTACTATATGTCTCCATCTGTAGCTAGGTATCTTTTATATAAATTTTCCCACAGACATGACAGCACATACCATAGTCATAGACCAGTTATGGTTGAAAATGTATGGCACCAGCTATCATAATACACAGATCTTTCATAAACATCAGTAACTATGATAATAGTACGGTAGTAACTGGTGAAAAAGTTATATACATTATACCAACTACTTGACAATTTATTAAAACTTATATTTTAAAAATTTATTTTGTATTTTGTAATGAACATTCTCTTTATATTTGGCAGAGCTTCTAGAATTTTATAAAAATCCACTAGTCATGGGATCGGGGATTTTAAAAATGTACTAGCCATGATTAAAAATTTACTTGCCCTACTTTAAATAAATAAAATTTTACTAATAGTAATAATCAGATGTATCACCTAAATAGGAAGATTGACCTTAATAATCCTTAGATTGGGGTGTAAAGAGGGGGCAGGATATTCATATTTTAAAAAATATTTTTAAAATCAGCATTTGACAAGGGTTTTTCCACTAGCCGTCGGGCTAGTTATAGTAATTATTTACTAGCCCAACAATGAATACCACTAGCCATGGGAGTGGGGGGCTATCATAATCTAGAAGCCCTGTATTTGGTTTTGGATCGACATTCAAGTACTGACTTCAAGACATTCTTCATAATCATCTGCATTGGAACAACAGTCAGGGTTGGAAACCAGAGCATCCATCAAATTGTAAAACCTGAAGAAAACAAATGACAGTAAATATCCATCACATAATTTAACTTAATTAAGGTATTTTGATTTCTGGTTTCTAAAGATCACTTCAACTTTTTATTTTTAAATGGATACTGTATCCCCGGGTTGAGAATTCTTAAACTTGAAGTTTCAGTAATGTCATATCAATTTCATGCTGTTTATATCCATATACAGAACCCATTTAATTCATTTGTTCACTATAACAATATGTTCCAATTGTCAACATATGTTCAAAACAAATATCATAAGAAGCAGTTGTCTTTTTTTCCTGAATAGTGACAGAATGAACCACAGGTGATATTTACCTGAGTTTCTGTGCCTCGGACGAGAAAAAGAAGTGAAAGTCATCATCAGACACCTCTTGTACGTACAGAAACAGAGCTCTCGCATCACGCTTATACAAACTGAAATAGAAAGTATAGCCAATTCCATTGATCAAACTGTAACATCGACCAAACTGAAAGTAAAACAAATTTGGTATTTCAAAGAAAATTATACATTCACTGTAGAATGTCCATCATTTTTTATGAGTGGATGGATGGATGGATGGATGGATTGATGGGAGGGAGGGATGGGTTGGTGAGTGGGTGGGTGGATGAGTGGTTATTATTGGAGGGAGGGGGGTTTGGTGAGTGGGTGGGTGGATGAGTGGTTATTGGAAGGATGGATGGATGGATGGATGGATGATGGACAGACAGACAGGCAGATAGAGGGATGGATGGATGAGACAGACAGACAGGCAGACAGGCCGATGGATGGATGACAATACAAAGAAGAAATAGAATTGTAATGGATAAACAACACAATAAGGGGAACACAATATTTAAAAATATGGCATCAAATAACTGTAGAAACTGACCTAACACGCTTGATTGTGTCAATGGAAAAGGTCCATTCACCGAGCCCACGATCCTGAGAGACATGCCACAGTTTCACACACTAAAGTAGAAAAAATAAACATCATCAATAGGGGGGAAAAGAGACATTGGAAGATGACAGCCACTGCGGGGAAGGGAGATCTATATTAATTTAACTTTTAAATGGAGGTGACCAATACATTATCAGCATAATTGGGGGAAGAGAGCAGGCAGTATTTGGAACAGCTCACAAGTAATACATAATATTAAAATAAACATGAAAAAGATCTGACAAAACTCGTATTTAAGACTTTTTTTCTTCCAATGACATTTATTTTTCAATCAACAATCAAACATGGAATGTGAAATTTGTTATTATATTTGTATGACTATGGTACTTTATTGGGTTTTATTATTACTCCAGTAATCAGTCTTACCTTATCATCTGTCTCCGAATCCACCTGAATATAGCTGGGTATTAGTTCCTTTGATGGTTCAAGAATCAGAACCTAAAATGTACAGATAGTACATCAAAATGATATTTTTTTCAAATGCATGAATGAATGAATGAATGTCTGTTTAACGACACCCCAGCACAAAAATACATTTGGGCATCACAAATGGGAAGTATATGGAAATATTATTTATATACATTCATGTAAAACCACAGTGTAAGGAGTTGTGGGGGAAAAGTATAATATAATACATAAAATCAAGGTAAGTATATTATTAAATTTTGTATGCATATGCATATATAGATATGACATGCATTTTAAAATTATTACATAGGCCAATAGTATGTTGGTGGGTTTTCGAAATAAATTAATATATATTTGAGGGCTGGTCATGTCCAAAGTCAATGTTTTAAGAAAAACAAATCTTAAAATTTAAAATATGCCGAAAAATCTGAAATGAAAGTAATTTTATTTATTTATTTAAATTATATGGCTTTAGATAACTCATATTACTCACCCAACCCAAAAATAAAAATGAAGCACTGTGAAAACAGTGGACCACTTTCATTTTCACCGACAGTGGGCAAATCATAGGCATGCGAGCGATTACAGTCGCTTACTAGACTGGCTTTTGTGCCTAGTGCTAAATGAAAGTGATTTGACAGAAGATTGATGGTACCAGTCAAAATATTCACAAGTGCTTGGCCTCCTGAACACATTAGGATTGTTTGCCATCATATTGTACCTTCCTTGTAACGCTGTAAAAATTAGGCTTAAGTAAAATAATCTAGAAACTGAACAGTAATATAGGATCAGTTCTAATCATATTGACAGTATTGTTTCAACTGAGTAGGACCAACTCAATGAGGTACTTACAGGAAATCTAGAACTGGTAATTTCACAATCAGGTTTGGTGGCCTCCACGAAGAAATCCATCCAGAACAGAAATATCTGTATCAAAATAGAAAAATAGAAAAATCTCCAAAGGTTAAATGGTTGTGTCAAAATTCTAACCTAAATGAAAGTACAATGCCAAATACAGCTTACATTATTGTGATATACAAATACTGTGTTTTGTATGTTACTCTGTCATTTGTATTGTTGTTGTTTACAGGGATAATCCAGGGCTTTCTGGTTTAGAATACTGCTATGGTATGTTTGGATGTGGTAATACAGAACCGTAGCGCAGGTGTGCTACAATTAGATAATTCACAAATTTATTTAACTAAACAATCAGTTACCGAGGTAAAAAAATACACAATCAAACCTCTGGTTACTTAAGATTTTTAAATATTGTCTCCTCAAATTGTTACTGTATTAATCACAATATAGGTCTATCTATGGGTGAGTGTAAAATTTTGAAAAAATTATCTATTAAACTTAAAAACAGCAGAATCCATAATTATTTTCCAAAACAAATATCTACTATTATATGAAATTATTTAATCAGCTTAAAATAAACAGTGACAATTTTGTTTGTTTTTATATTCGCAGTTGCCGAATGTGTTGAGTACCGGAGCAAGAGCCCTGCAACATCAACAGCACAGTCATGTACCTGCTTCTCCGTTTGAGAACCAGATGAATCGTCTTCATTCCTGAACCGGTTGATTAGAATTATGTTGCCCACCGTCGACTTCAGATACCTTAAGGTAGAAATAAACTTGCAAATGTCTCAATTAATAATAACATAACATACATGTATTCACTTAAAGTTTAAACCTGAACATTTGGAACAAAGAGTTTGTTTTGTAGAATGACACCACTAGAGCACATTGATTAATTAATAATCGGATACTGGATGTCAAACATTTGTTAATTCTGACTCATAGTCAACAGAGGAAACCCGCTACATTTTTCCTAATGCAGCAAGGGATCTTTTATGTGCAATTTTCTATAGACAGTTGTGGTGCCTTGGTTGGACCAAGACAAGAACAAAAACCCAATCAGCTGAATGGATCCACTGAGGTGGTTCAATCCTGTGACACAAGCACCCCAGGCGAGCGCTCAACCCGCTAAACTAACGCCCATCCCAGAAAGAAGAGATGAAAATGATCTTGGGTAACACATCCAGATTAATTCAGTCTTGACAAATAGGGAATTACTCTGAAAATTTCTTTTCTTAGCACAGAGAGAGAGAGAGAGAGAGAGAGAGAGAGAGAGAGAGAGAGAGAGAGAGAGAGAGAGAGAGAGAGAGAGAGAGAGAGAGAGAGAGAGAGAAAGAGAGAGATTTCAGCTGAGGTTAAAATCAGGAATTCTGGAAATGTTTAAAGCCTTTGATCTCTGGAAATGAATGAATGTTTAATAACACCTCATAACAGTGTAATGTAGTCTAGAATGTTAGAGAAGCACCCCCACCACTAATTTATTAAAGTTGTTTTTAAAAAGACAACAGAACTAACCAGTCAGGCGGCTCCAGTCTAAACATACACTCAGCGGCCTGGATTGCTTTCCCGTAGTCGTTGGCAAGAAGACTGATTTCGAAAAAGGTGGCCACATCCCAGTAGTCGGTCAGAGACTGCAGACTGCCCTTCTTCCCAATCAGGTTGTTCAGTATTATACCTTTAGCAAGAACACGAATAACTATTAGAAATGTAAAATAACATTAACCTATTATAACTAGCATACACAAAGGATCATTCATGTTTTGGGTGTTGTTTTTTGTTTTTTTTCTCAAATATGATTTATATCTCAATAAGTGAAGTTAAAGTTGGTTTTATGAAACCACTAGAGCACATGGAATTATTCATCATTAGTAATTGGATGTCAAACATTTGTAACTTTGACAGTCTTTTAGGTAACCTGTTATCATTTTTCAATTAGCACCAAGGGATCTTTTCTAGGCACTTTCCCACAGACAGGACAGTACATATCACAAGCTTTGATAAACCAGCACTAGGACACTGACTGGGATTGGGGGAAATCCATTCAGAATGAGTCCACTGAGGGGGGTCCAATCCTAAGACCAAAGGATGTGAGACAAGCGATCCTTTAAATAACTCTATGAGATGAGCTATAAATCATATTTGACAAAAAGAAACAAAGAGATTTTCTTCTTAATAATAGTGTTTTCTCTAGAAATGTGGCAAAGCATTTTTGGGGCATTTTAATCATTTTCAGGGCACTTTTGTTTTTGCATTAAAGACAAAAAAAAAATTTGAAATAAACTTAAATGCAATTTATGTTTTTGCTTTGATAAATTAATGGCAAAATATGTAACAGATAATTTTATTAATTAATAATATATATTTTTAGTGTTTCATTAAGTCAATTTTAGAATTAATCATTGAAAAAGGCTTGTTTAATCTCAGGGCAGCATGGTGCTGGTTAAGGCAAGATGGTGTTAAGACTATTGAGGCATGGTGCTGCACCATGCTAAAACAAGCTAGGGAAAACACTAAATAACATACAACTTTTGTCATTTTACCTTTATTCTAAAACAACACACCACATGTCCATTGGGCAATTAGTGTAAACACACTAACTTACCAATGACATCATTTCAGTGAGTCATGTCATTACATTACAATAAAAACAAAAACATGTCACTCATTTGCTTTTATATTATATTACCATAATTAATTAGCTCTATGACAAACCTATTCGTTGAAGTTCTTGACAAGTAGAGAAATCCTTTCCTGATATGACAAGAAGTGTAGCCAGATTTATTCCAGCATATTCATTAGGCTGAACCTCAAAACCTTTACGGTACCTGTGAAAAAAGAAAGAAAAAGGGAGTTTATTAATATATGGTTAAATAATCACTGCTAAGCAAAATCATTATTTCAGAACTACAATGTATATATTTGCCATGGTCAGTTTTGGATAAAGTGAGATGCATTGGATCAGATAGGTGAATAAGAACTTTCAAATGGTGTAAAAAACATTCTGCCTATTTGACTAAGTAATAAATCTATGCCTAACCTTCAATAGGGATCCATTTATGATATGGACACAAAAATAACTTTGAGAAGGGGGGGGAGAAGGAATCAATTAAAAAAGAATTAGAGAACAGGGCCCCGTTGTACGAAGCAATTTTAGCCCTAAGATCAACTTAAGTCCATAGTTAACTTATGCACTAAGGTGATCTTAGCGCTAATATCGTTTCGCAAAATGCAGCCCAGTAATATAGAGTCAAAAAGGCATTTTTAAACTATGAATGGTGCTTTTGTTTTCAGGGATGGAGGTTTATAATAATCCTTGTATCCCTGCCAAATAAGACCATGAACAGTTCATTTTTAACACAATAACATGCTGACCTTTTTATACAAATATTTAGCCTTATTCTTCATGCTGGTACCAGTTTCAAAATATGAAAAATGAGATTAGCTACCGATTTTAATATGCACCACAGTGAATAAACAAACACACAAAGAGGACCTGGGCCCCGTTCCACAAAACGATCTTAGTGTTACGATCACCTTAAGTACATGAGGTAGCTATGCACTTATGATCTTAGTGTTAAGATTGCTTTGAGCAACGGGTCCCTGAAGTACAGTACACGATATGCAGGGACGAAGAGTAACTAAGCAGTCAATAGCATTGTTCAGTGCCGACTGATCGGAATAATCCGACTCTATGACAGACATGAAGTGTAACTAACCAGTCAATAGCATTGTTCAGTACCAACTGATCCGAATAATCAGACTCTATGACAGACATGAAGTGTAACTAACCAGTCAATAGCATTGTTCAGTACCGACTGATCCGAATAATCTGACTCTACGACAGACATGAAGTGTAACTAACCAGTCAATAGCATTGTTCAGCGCCGACTGATCAGAATAATCAGACTCTATGACAGACATGAAGTGTAACTAACCAGTCAATAGCATTGTTCAGTGCCGACTGATCCGAATAATCTGACTCTATGACAGACATGAAGTGTAACTAACCAGTCAATAGCATTGTTCAGAGCTGACTGATTGGAATAATCCGACTCTATGATAGACATGAAGAGTAACTAACTAGTCAATAGCATTGTTCAGCACCGACTGATCGGAATAATCCGACTCTATGACAGACATGAAGTGTAACTAACCAGTCAATAGCATTGTTCAGAGCAGACTGATCGGAAT
>JAECMU010091738.1:897-12931 GCA_016106625.1 Dracogyra subfuscus | reverse complement strand
ATTCGACCAACTGGGATTCGACCAAATGGGACGACACCCTATTTATTACACATTGGTGTCAATACACACATAACCCAAGCACAAACTAAATTATTAACAATAGGTGCTATATACCATCTGACACTAAGAAAACAGCCTTTGTGACATGAGCTTGGAAAATAAAATTGATACTTCGCCTCCACGTGGAGTAATGGAGGGGAGGCAACTCTCGTAAAAAATATGTAACAGGCATGTAAACAATGGTCTTGCCTATAGCTAAGCAGATAAGCATCTGTCAGTTTGATATTTCAAAAATCAAGAGGCAACGTTACCCTTCCAATATTCCATAATCAATATGTCAAGACAGTTCAGATACCAACATAAAAGTAGTACTCTTTTTCATATAACTAAATTCGGCTGAAATCGTGGTGTGATCCCATAAACTTAAAGGGACATACCCTAGATTCAGTTCATTAATTTAATTAACATTAAGTTTACTTTAATTTACAAACCTGAAACACCTTTTGATAAAGTTATAATTGAGTGAAACATGAGTCTTTGACTTTGAAATGGTGAAATGCCCTCTAAAATAGAATAAAACTCGACTACATAACTGTTACTTCTCAGAGGCACGTGCCTTTTAAAAAAAAAGAGAAATGCATTTTGTGATATACAAAAACATCAGGATGACCAGAAACACTTCGAATGTACGGAAATGGATACTTTGAACAATAAAATGTAAGTAAAGTATGACTTCAGTTATCAAAAAACGCCTCTAATAGTCAAAACTGTCTCTTAGTGTTTAAAAACTAGGGTATGTCCCTTTAAAACAGAATGAAACAAGAATCTGGGACGTTGAAACAGGGAAAATGTTTTGATGAACAGCCTAAAACTCGACCCCATAACCGTTTCGTCTCCGACGCACGTGCGTTTTTAAAAATATGAAACATGCATTTTGTGGTATTAAAAACACAATAGTTGACCAGAAACATTTCGGATGTACGGAACTGGATAATCTAAACAACAACATTTTAGTTATGATTGATTTTAATTATGAAAAACTTCTCTAAATAGCGAAAAATATGTATTAGTGATTAGAACCTCTAAAGATTGCCTTGTTCAAGCCGGTGCATCACGACTGGTACATCAAAGGCCGTGGCATGTGCTATCCTGTCTATGAGATGGTGCATATAAAAATTCCTTGGTCTTAATCGAAAACAGTAGCCCATGAAGTGGCGAGAGCGAGTTTCCCCCCTTAATATATGTGTGGTCCTTCACCATATGTCCGATCCACATAACCGTACATAAAATGTGTTGAGCGCGTCGCTAAATTTTTTTTTTTTTTTTTTTTTTTGGTTTTGTTTGTTTAACGACGCACTCAACACATTATAATTACGGTTATATCAACGTCGGACATATGGTTATGTCGAGAAAAAACCCAGTGGTTAGCTGACGGGGATCGATCCTAGACCGACACGTCGCTAATAAACAATTTCCTTTAAAGATTAACTCCATAACAAAACTAAATGTAACACTAGACAGAAAACTGTGTTGGCAAGTTGTAGGCGTAGTACAATGCCAGGAGATAACACTGTATCTTTTTAATATGTTATTTCATGTCCAAGAAAGGTTATTTTTATATTTAAAAACAACTGAAATACAAATTCTTCATTGTATCGTATGTACGAAATTACCAGGAGATACCATCCAGTATGAGTGTTTACAAACATAAGAATGACTAGAAACAAATTAAAGGGACACTCTCTAGTTTCAACCCGTGAAAATTAACACTAAGTTTGAGTAAAATGTGAGTCTGTGACTATGAAATGGTGAAATACCCTCTAAAAATATACTAAAACTCGACTCCATAACTGCTACTTCTGAGACGCACGTGCGTTTTCAAAAATATGAGAAATTCATTTTGTGATATTAGAAAGGCCGGGATGACCAAAAACAGTTCGAATGTACGGAAATACATTATAGATACTCTAAACAAAAAAATCTAAGTAAAGTATGATTTCAGTTGTCAAAAACAGCTCTAATAGTAATGATATGCGTTAGTTTTTTAAAAACTAGGGTATGTCACTTTAAATATAATATAATTATATAAACTGATATTCGAAAGAAAAAAGCACACGTGTATATAGAGGATTCGTTACCAGTGTGTTTTTAATATAGACAATATCAGCCGAGTCTACATTAATCGATATTTGTCGAAGCTTTGACGAGACAAATATTGATTAATTAGACGAAGTTGATATTTAACATACTAGGTGTTATAAATACAAGTAGCGATTTCTATTTATCTGTAAACACTTCTAAGATAACATTAACATATTCATTAAACAGAGAATAATACAAGAGTGGTCATTAAATACCATTTATCTGAAAACGAGATGTTTTAAAATGTATCTAACGAGCTAATACGTTTTAAACAACGGTATCTAACGGACACGAATGTATTATTCTGTTTCTTACATATTCTCAAAACCCACGTTTTAAGCAAATGTTAACATATTTATCGGCTAAAATATATTTACAACCCATTGATTGCACTTGTAGCTGACTTGGCCGGCATCGGTGGTATCGTGGTTAGGCCATCGGTCTACAGGCTGGTAAGTACTGGGTTCGGATCCCAATCGAGACATGGAAATTTTAATCCAGATACCGACTCCAAACCCTAAATGAGTGCTCCACAATGCTCAATATGTAGGCGTAAACCACTTGCACCGACAAGTGATCCATAACTGGTTCAACAAAGGCTATGGTTTATGCTACCCTGCCTGTTGGAAGCTCAAATGAAAGATCCCTTGTTGCCAGTCGTAACAGAGTAATCTTTGTGGCGACAGCGGGTTTCCTCTAAAAGACGGTGTCAGAATGATCATATGTTTGACGTTCAATAGCCGATGATAAGATAAAAAAGGTGCTCTAGGCCGTCGTTAAATTAAACACACTTTACTTTTGTAGCTGACTTACGCGTCACAGGCATAGAATGAATGAATGAATGTTTAAAGGGGCATTCCTGAGTTTGTTGCAATATTTTAAGATGTTATCGACTAATAAAATATTTCTACAATAAAACTTACATATTATATATATATATATATTTTTTTTTTTTTAGAATATTAGTGGCTGTATATTAAACGTGTTTTTGATCGTTCTAATATTTGTACTAAGTTAATTTTCATTTTATTTCCTAAAAAATATTTTTTTCATACGTACGGAATTATTTGGAGACAAAATCCAGTTTGCAATTCTTACAAATATTAAGACGACCAGAAACACATTAAATATACAGACATTGATATTCTGAACAAGAAAATATATTTAATATGTAAGATTTATCGTGGAAATATTTTATCAGTGGGAATTATCTTACAATGCAGAAAAATCGGGAATGTCCTTTTAACGACCCCAGTACGAAAAATACATCGGCTATTGGTAAATACCGCCACAGAGATATAGACTATTATACGAAGTTGTGTGTCATACTGATTTTACGGAACGAGTGGCCGGGTTTCAGTATTTCCCGAGCGAATGTAATACATGAATCCTGACACGAGTTTCGTAAAATCGGTAAGACTCACGCGCGTAATAATTTCTTTATTATCCATGTTATTATTGTTGTTTTCTTTATGAATAAAAGACTCAACTTAAAATGTTTCAGCCACAACTAGAATGAGACGACGAAATGACGTCATATATCAAATCCACAATCTGAGCTAGGACTGGAGAAGCAACGTCATGTTATGACGTCGCTTCCCACAAGTACGTCATTACACTTGTTATTACACGTGTTTCGTATGATTATTATTAACTCGGTTATGTTGTACTCTGGATACTAAATATGATTATTAAGTTAACTATACGTCACAGTCTAATCGATTTCCATAGCGCTAGTTTTGTTATTGGACGAATGACATTGGTGACCTGGTCATCGCCTGGGAGCAGCCACTCTTGACCTTATTAACACACGTGCATGTATGTGTAATCATAAATAACACAATATTAACACAGTATTATATTTATACTACAACACTCCTAAAACAACATTTCTTTCGTTATTTAGTAAATCACAGTACTAAAGTCGCCTCTATCGACAATAATATGATGTCATATATATATATCACGATTAGCATACATTAGTCATGGATTTAAATCTTATGTTACGATGGCATGTAAACAAATGACAGCAACACATTATTACCTAGATACTTTGCAAATTTGCATATACCTTTAAATTTGTATACCATTATTACATGGGCTAATCTATAGAAGATATTTCGTGGGTTTTTTTGTTGTCAAATATGATTTATAGCTCATCTCGTGTAGTTTGCAGTGATATCTCACGAGTCGCGCTTTAGCATCGACTTCCCTCTCACTAACAACACACCACTAAACCCTCTGTCCTGGACAGAAAACCCAGATAGCTGAGGTATGTGCCCATGACCGCGTGCTTGAATCTTAATTGGATATATGCACGAAAATTAAAAATAAAATAAACAAATGCTGATAGCTTTCTTTTATAGTTCTAAAGCCTATCTTATCTCCATATGAGTGGCTCGTGTACTTTTATTGTTGTGTCGTTGTACTATTAGTGTTGTGTCGTTGTACTATTAGTGTTGTGTCGTTGTACTATTAGTGTTGTATTGTTGTACTTTTAATGGTGTATTGTTGTACATTTAGTGGTGTATTGTTGTACTTTTACTGTTGTATTGTTGTACTGTTATTGTTTTATGGTTGTACTATTATTGTTGTACTATTATTGTACTAGTATTGTTGTATTGTAGTAGTAGTATTGTTGTATTGTTGTATTGTTGTACTTTTACTGTTGTATTGTTGCACTTTTACAGTTGTATCGTTGTACTATTAGTGTTGTATTGTTGTACTATTACTGTTGTATTGTTGTACTTTTTAGTGTTGTATTGTACTTTTATTGTTGTATTGTTGTAGTGTTATTGTTATATTTTTATTGTACTATTATTGTTGTATTATTATTGTTGTATTGTTGTATTGTTGTACTATTATTGTTGTATTGTTGTACGTTAGTGTTGTATTGTTTTACGTTTAGTGTTGTATTGTTGTACTTTTAATGTTGTATTATTATTATTGTTGTATTATTGTACTGTTATTGTTGTATTGTTGTACTATTATTGTACTATTATTGTTGTACTATTATTGTTGTATTGTACTTTTATTGTTGTATTATTGTTGTACTATTATTGTTGTATTGTTGTACTATTATGTTGTATTGTTGTACTATTATTGTTGAACCCTGTACATAAGGTGAGGTGGAAATAAACAATATGTTTGTATCTCTGTCTGTCTCAAGTTGAATACTAGCATTGTATTTTTCCACAGACGGGGCGGAACATAACACAACGGTGAGGTGCCCGCTAGATGCGCGGTCGATTTAGAATCGATCATCATCTCGGAGCCCATTGGGCTAAATTTTTTTTTCAGCCAGTGCACCACGATTAGTATACTAAAGGCTGTGGTATGTGCTATCCTGTCTGCGGCATGGTGTATATAAAAGATTCCTTGCTACTAATGGACAAATGTAGAGGGTTCCCCTTTAAAACTATATGTCAAAATGCCCAAGTGTTTGACATTCCATAGCCGATGATTAATATATCAATTTGCTCCAGTGGTGTCGTTAAACAAACCAAACTTTAACTTTTCAACAGACGTGCGGGATATAGGTCAGTGTATTGAGTGTTCGCTTGGGGTGGTTACGTGGCATGGTCGAATCACCTCGGCGGTTCCATTAAGCTGACCTAACAAGGAATTATATGACAATATATACATTTGATTTGTACCTAAAAGTACTTTATTGGACCATCTACATAACCACCATATCACACTTATTATTGATATTTTATAAAAATAATTGAATTATGGGTATGGTCCATAATTCTGAGAAAAGTAACGGCTATTTGTTGAGCAGAGGTGTGACGTATTATTTTGAGTCACATGACGGGCATTCCCCAAATAACCACACTGCCAAAACAATTTATCAAGCTCGTGTAACGAGAAAACGCATGACCGTCCTATGCGACGTAGTGTAAATAGAAAGAAAAAAAACAATAATGAAAATAAGTTATTAAAAATAATTTTTAAAAACATTTTTTGAATGATAATAGATAATAAGCTTATACATTAGTTTATTTTAGCAACAGACGCATTTTAAACGTCGACAATCTCGACTAGTTAGGCCTTTGCATGTATAGATTATAGATAAATTTATCGTTAGTCGTACGCGAAAAACTCTAAACATCTGGATCACGAACACCTTCATTTTCCACCTTGTAAAATTCATTATTATACAAAATATGCCATAACAGCTGACTTGGGATAGGAAATGTTACATTTTTTAAAAGAATACGCTTAAATAGACGATGTATATATAGGATGTGACTATATATACGAAGGCCGTGGATAGAGCCTCCGCTAACGAGGGCTGGCTATATTCACAGCAAACATGTATATAGGCGGTAAATAAGCATTTGATTCATCCATATTACTGAACTATCAGGAACAGAAGGAATACATACTAAGTACTGTACGAACAGAGCGTTTTTGGACAGGGAAGGGGAGGGGTACATGGATTTAGGAGACCCTTTTGTGTACGTTTTCCATAGACATATGAATAGCGTAATATTGCCCGTACAGAATTATCAAAATAAATAATAATAATAAAAATGTATATATATTAATAATAATATACAATTATTATTATTATTATTATTATTATTATTATTATCCAACTATACCTTTTGGGGGTAGAGAGTGCGTAGTTTTATCTGGGAGAGTTTTGGCTGTATAAATGCAAGATTAACGTAGAACTGGATTCATCTGGGTTAAGTAATAATTCATTCTAATTAAAATTACATATAGATCTAACAGCAGCCCGTTGGAGCTCATGTCCAGCTGACTTTTCATTCGACTAATCAAAACCAACCTTTAGACGACAAAACATTAAACCGAATGACCAATTTCGGAACAGACATAATAATTTGATGATGATAATAATAATAATAATAATAATAATAATAATAATGATGATAGTAATAATAATAATAAATGATGAATTCATGTTCTGAATGTTTATTATTTTATTTCAGCGTAGGCCTATTCGCAGTTGTTTTCGTTATGAAATTAATAATGGGTTTTTTCTTCATTATTTGCCATGTGTATAGTCGGCCTCCGTTTGCCAAGTCTCTATACACGGTGATCGTTTATATAAAATTCAAAAATACATTATACGGTTGTCACATTACTACGAACCTATTTTACCATAATTTGTTAAGTTATAAACATGAAGAGTTCTAACTTTAAAAAATTAAGCGTGTTATGGAATTCCCTCGATCGTAGTTCAAATCAAATGTTTTGGATCACACAGTAACTAGGTTTGGTATTCCAAATGAATGTAATTTCCATTTGTAATCCATATTTAGAGAAATAAGGCCCACTAAATCCGTGATTGTGTGCCTTTAAAATATATTAATCAATTACACTAATACATTAAATAATTATATTAAAATAATTTAAAAAATCCATTATTGTTAAATAGATAACTAAATAGATCATTTAAAATTGCGATGTTTAAAATGTTGATGGTTTACAATGTTTTTATACACTACTGAAACAACTTCTAGTTAAAATGTATTAATCAATTACATTAATACATTAAATAATTATATTAAACAACTTCTAGTTACATACATTTGAATTTGTTTAAAAACAATACATAAATATGAATACAATAATGATTTTGATCTGAGGGGAACAGGGGAGAGAGAATGGACAGATGAAATGAATGGGGGGAAAATAGGAAAGATAAACAGAAACTAAAAAAGAGAGAAAGAAGCAGTTATTATTTACTCGTATTGTAGATTAAGATTGTTTTTCTGGTTTTTCGTATATCCAAGCAAGCCCAGATTCACATTTTTTTAATAAATAAAAACTTTTCCAATTTCTCCCACAATTTCAATCTGTTTCAACCCTTTGTCAGTTTCCTCCAACTCCAAATCACCCAACTATCGCAACTTCTTCCACGACTGCAATCTCTGTGTATTTCTTCTCTGCGCCCACATGGCATCCTCATCCTCTGCCGCTAATAAAGCTGGGGCCTAATTCGTAAAGGTCTCTTAGGCTCAGCTAGACAAGTTGCGAGAGTTTAGTGGCCTAATTCGTAAAGGTCTCTTAGGCTCAGCTAGACAAGTTGCGAGAGTTTAGCTGGTCTGACCCACGGCACTAACTAACGACCGCCTGGCGAGCATAGTAGGCGGTTATAGGTACCTCTTAATAATGCCAGAAGTAACTACTGAACACTCTCCGAAGTGGTCAGACTAAGTCCACAGTTAAAAGCTGATGAGAACTGACAGGTGTGAGGCACATATAGTTACAAGAGACAAGCACCTGTCGCGGTTGGAGAGACGAGGACTGGGATATGGAGCTGTACAGCAATTTTTTTTGGACAGATATGAGGAGTTGCTAGATTGGGAAGAAATGAGATGGACGTCAAAGAAGACAAAGGAAAGGGAAGGTAATGTTTTGTTTAACGACGCACTCAACACATTTTATTTACTGTTATATAGCGTCGGACATATGGTTAAGGACCACATAGATATCGAGAGGAAACCCGCTGTCGCCAATGCAGGGCTATTCTTTTCGATTTTATATGCACCATCCCACAGACAGGATTGCACATATCACAGTCTTTGATGTATCAGTCGTGGTGCTCTGGCTGGAACGAGAACGGAAAGGGGACAGTGGGATAAAAAAAAAATGTGTGACATCCATAAGAGCCGATGATTAATTATTCAGCGTGCTCTAGTGGTGTCGTTAAACAAACCTCGTTTTAACTAGTTTTCTATTCCACAGACAATCAAGGCCTGTAACATGCCAATCGTGCAGCAATCAGAATAAATAGCTTCCGCATGCACGTTGCGCCTAGAGGGAATACCACTTAGCTAATTACAGCCAATAAGCTAAAAAAAAACCCAGTGGTTAGCTGACGGGGATCGAGCCTAGACCGACCGCACATCAGGCGGGAACTGTACCACTGGGCTATGCTGCCCGCTTTGTTTGCAATGATTACCTTGGAAATGGAATAGGTCTTTACGTGCACGCTCAGAGCAAGCTGTTGTAGCGCACGCTTATCCTGGGCACTCTCTGTCCAGGACAGGAATGATTACCTTATATCATTACTTACATATATACTGTAACCGTCACAAACCAATAGCTGCGCTCAGTTCGTTACCGGAAGTGAAATCAAAGACAGAGAGTCTGCGCAAAACCTCAATACATTGGACAGTTAACAGTCATATGATATATAACTTCATCTGAAATATATTTGGCTGGAGATTATTTCTTTCCCCTGGAGATATTACCTATTCTTAATGAAGTGACAGAAACGTTCAGAGATTTCAGCAATGACGTCATAGTTCCGGGAAAAGTCTGATTAGTCTAAGACGGAGTCACACCTAGTCCGGTATTCCAGTATTATCGTTCCGACAATGGTGCGATGTTCGTATCACGGCTATTCATAGCATGATCATATTGTGGGGGTGGGGGATAATAGGAGAGAAAGAAATAAAGAAATGTTTTATTTAACGACGCACTCAACACATTTTATTTACGGTTAAGGACCACACAGAGATTGAGAGAGGAAACCCGCTGTCGCCAGTCAGGAATGCCCCTTTAATGTCGTACTCAACGCATTTTTATCTAGTTATATGACGTCAGACATACGGTTAAAAACCATAAATATAATTTTAGAGAACAAAAAAGACGCACTCAATACATTGCATTTACGGTTATATGGCGCCGGGCATATGGTTTAGGACCACACGGAGATTGAGAAAGGAAACCCGCTGTCGCCACTTCATGGGCTACTCTTTCCGATTAGCAGCAAGGGATCTTTTATATGCATCTTCCTACAGGCCGGCTAGCACATACCACGACCTTTGATATACCAGTCGTGGTGCACTGGCTGTGACGAGAAATAGCCCAATGGGCCCACCGACGGGGATCGATCCCAGAACGATCGCGCATCAAGCGAGCGCTGTACCACTGAGCTACGTCCCGCCCCTAATTTGAGGGAATTAGGCGACTTCTCGTTTTAATTATCATTTCTGTAGATCTTTGATTGTTCCAAATAATCTATTTTAACGATATTACAGTACCTAATATTTGTCATAATAAACAACAATTTGTGTACATCTTAATGTGGTCAACATGTGATCAAAGAGACTATGTGTTTCAGACGTTCTATACATTTCCATAGTTATACATTAATGGGGCATTCCTGAGTTTGCTGCAATGTAAGATGTTTCCGACTAATAAAATATTTCCACGATTGATCTTGCATATTAAATATAATTTCTTGTTTAGAATATCAGTTTCTGTATATTCAATTTGTTTCTGGTCGTCTTAATATTTCCTAAGAAGCCCAAAACTGGATTTTGTTTTCAAATAATTTCGTACGTAATAACATAAAAATTAACCTATTACAAATATTAGAACGATCACAAACACGTTTAATATACAGCCACTAATATTTTATGCAGAAAAATATATTTGAAATGTAATTACATTGGTTAAAACGTCTCTGTTAGTCGATCACATCTTAAACATTGCAGCAAACTCAGGAATGTTCATTTAACCATATTACATACTCAAATTACGCTTGGAATATACCAACTATATGTCACGATAAACAATAGCAATGTGTGCCCATCTTATACATTAATACATTAAACATTGTCCTCCATCGAACACAATAAATAGTTATATCCATGGTGTAATTATGTATATGTGCATATACTGATGTTGGAAACCCGCTTTATGGGCTACTCATTTCGATCAGCAAGATATATTTTATATGCACCATTCCACAGACAGGATAGTACACACCACGGCCGTTGTTACACAAGTTGTGGAGCACTGGTTAGAACGTGAAATAGACCAATGGGTCCACCAATGGGTATAGATCCTAAATCGACCATGCATCAAGCGAACGTTTTACCACTGGACTACGTACCGCCCTTCGTTAAAGGGACATTCCTGACTTTGCTGCGTTGTAAGATGTTTCCGACTAATACAATATTTCTACGATTAAACTTATATATTAAATATATTTTCTTCTTTGGAATATCAGTGTATGTATATTCAATGTGTTTCTGGTCGTCTGAATATTTGTAAGAAGCCCAAACTGGATTTGGTCTTCAAATAATTTCGTACGTACGAAAAGAAATAGTTTAGGAAATAAAATGAAATGTAACCTAGTACAAATATTAGAACACTCAGAAACATGTTTAATATACAGCTTCTAATATTGTATGCAAAAAAATATATAATTACAATATTTAAAAAGTCTCTTTTAGTCGATAACATCTTTAAAAATGCAGCAAACTCGGGAAGGTCCCTTTAAAATAACACTAGAGACCACAAAGGTCAATATAGAAAAACATGTTAGGAAAGGGTCTTGTTGAACTTTGTTTTGAAAACGTGACTCCTTCTCTGCTGAATATAAAGAGCTCTTTTTAACTCCAAATAAACGTTCATCTATATCGTTGCTGGGTCAAGCCTTGAGATAAAGATGTAGGGAAACAGATGTCAACTATGCAACAAGAATCGCTAAAGGGAGTCAACCACCTGTTGCTGGTGCAGAGGAAATGACTGAGGCGTGAAATAAAGAAAGAATAAAGAAATGTTTTATTTAACGACGCACTCAACACATTTTATTTACGGTTATATGACGTCAGACATATGGTTAAGAACCACACCGATTTTGAGAGGAAACCCGCTGTCGCCACATCATGGGCTACTCTTATGTCGATTAACAGCAAGGGATATTTTATTTGCGCTTCCCACAGGCAGGATAGCACAAACTTTGGCCTTTGTTTGACCAATTATGGATCACTGGTCGGTGCAAGTGGGTTACACCTACCCACTGAGCCTTGCGGAGCACTCACTCAGGGTTTGGAGTCGGTATCTGGATTTAGCGGGCAGCATAGCCCAGTGGTACAGTGCCCGCCTGATGTGCGGT
>JAECMU010091736.1:0-12658 GCA_016106625.1 Dracogyra subfuscus | reverse complement strand
ATCAACTGGCACGCTCGTACTTGTGGTCATTGTTTTCTAAAGCACTTGAAATCAAGGTGTAGCGGCTTTTGACACAAGGCGCTTACGCACTGTCAAAGCGCTTACTTTAACTGACCAAGGGATAGCGGGCCGCTATGCCTAACAGCCCTGGGGAAACCCCTGAAGTATGTTTCTAATAGAGGCTATAAGGACTTCTAATTTTCATTTCTTTACAACTATTACGTACCTTTAATTCTGTACATCGTTATACATTGTAAGTACCTTTAATTGTGATATTCAGCCTCACATGTTGATGAATTCCACAAGACAGTGAGTGTGATTGACCAGGCTTTCAGTGCACATCCCATCTTCTCTGTTCCCATTGTGGTGATTCCAGGTACTTTTGTTTTAAATTAATATTTCTCCGATTTGTCATGTAACTAATTTTTTCTTACATTTGTGTCAGTGAATACAGAATAAATAATATTTATTCCCATATAAGAAATTTCTTCCTTTTTTATTTTAATTTTTTTAAAACTTAAATTGTGTAATATTACTATGCCATTCTCGTTTATTTATAAATCATTGTTACATGTATTTCCAATGATGACCATTTCTGTCATTATTTCAAATATATTTCCATACATATATTTTTTGCCTAGATTTTACATTTAAAAAACATAAAAATGGAAAAGAAAAAAAAAACTTACAGAGACAGATGTTTGAGCTTGAAGCATTTTTAATCCACATATGACACCACAGTCTGATCTTTGATGCTCAACTCTTAATTTCTCTGATTATAATCTTCAAAGAGTCCAGATTAAAAACATATTTATAGGTACAGATGTTCAGACTCTTTGTAGTTTCTGTTTGATTGTGCTTGTGTCTACTTGTAGGCCTAAACCACAATGCTCTTGTTCGTTCACTGGAAACAACACTGATGCAGCCAGGCATTCAACCTAACTTGGTTTCCGTAAGTTAAATCGTTTTTAATTTTCAGTCTTTCTTAATGATTTTCATGTACTTTTGTGACACACATTAGCCGATGTGTATTTTTGTGCTGGGGTGTTGTTAAACATTCATTAATTCATTCATTTATTATTTCATTCATTCATTCTTTCATTCATTCATTCTTTCTTTCTTTCTTTCTTTCATTCTTTCATTCATTCATTCATTCATTCATTCATTCAATCATTCAATCATTCATTCATTCATTCATTCATTCATTATTATATTTTCTTTACTAAATGGTTGTAAATATAACCAGAGAAACACGGACATATCCCACTACAGACCAAACCAGTATCTGTTGAGAGCAACTCATTTTCAATAATTAAGTTTCCATTGCATTCATTATAACATAACCTCATCCCATTAGTCCAACTGTAGCGCCTGGAGTTTGTTCATTTCTCTATGAATGTAAAAATTATGTAGTCAGGGAATGTCATACCTGATGACGTCATCTAAGAGGATTGAGTGCTCGCTTGAAGTGTTTGCGTCACAAGATCGAACCACCTTGGTGGATCCATTCAAGCGATTGATTAATCAGTGTGCTCTAGTGGTGTCATTAAACAAAACAAAACTTTAAAATTATTTTCCAGATTGGATGTTGTTCATTCACAATATATAGATGTATGAACATGGGTTAAGGTGCCTATTTGTAAAAAAAACCCCAAGGTCGCTGTATTTATCCAGTTTACAATACATCATCAAAGGCGACTGTTTCTGTTTTTGTAGTGTATCACTTGCCTATAATTGAAAAAAAAGAAGCCAAGGTTATGGAAAGAAATTTGACTTTTATTAGTGGTATTGAATTAACCGATATTCCTTTATTTTACATATAGCCCTGTATATAAATGAAATGTGGGAAAAAATTAATGAAAATCCGACAACAAGAGTTTTGTTTCTGAAATGTTTTGACATTGTGGCCTGTTAAAAAAAGAAAGAAGACATTTGCAAAACACCAGTGCCATCTTGGCTTGATCGAAACCCTACAACATGACATTGATGTCAGAAATTGAATGAATGCAGATCATGTAAACACTGAAGAAAAATTGTTGTTGTTTTTGCATTGTCATTGATCAAGTTAAGATGGCTTCATTTTAAGCGAAAGAAGAATTTTTTCCTATTATTTGGTCAATTTGTAGGTTTTCCCATGTGACAGCCCATGTTCATATATTGTATATTTTGTTTTTCAGTGTGTCTTTGTTTTGAAAACAAACTAATTATTTTTAATAATTTATTAACCCGCAAAATAATTAAACATGGATTAATGAAAATTTTTGATGTATTATGTGGGGTTAACAGTGAAGTTAGATGTAAAGAAAGAAAAGGTTTTGAGGGGAAAACAAGATGAAAGAAAGAAAGGAAAGAAAGAAAGAATGTTAAGATAAGATTTTGAAATAGAAATATTAAATTTTGATTGTAATAAATACCTCTAGAACAATATATTGCTATGTCTTGTTTCCATGAATATTAATCACGGTGCCCAATATTCATCATATTCTTTAAACTGAACATTTTTGTAAAGCATTTATTCATCAATTTGTATTCTATTGTTTATAATGTTTAAAAGGGTGCTCAAGAAAGTATTGGACCCCTTGGGTCTTGTAGATGTGCCATTTTTTGCACTAAGTGTTTGATTGGTATCACGGTTCATCGAACAGGTACCGTAACACTAGCTGTACTTGAAAGATCATTACTAAAAGCTGCTTAACACACAGGATGACAGGTACGGTAAATAAAGGATTGCATGGCTATTGTTGCGATTCTCCGATTCATCTATAGCTTGTTCTGCCGAAATAATTAATCCAAAGCACAGCAATTATTGGTCCTTTTCAGTGGTTTTCTATTTGATATACGGTATGATGGATCACCAGTTCGAGGGAACTATAGCTAATAACACAGACGGGACTTATAATTTAGTTAGAGCGAAGACTTACAGTCGACCCGGGACATGTTCGACTCATCATCAGTTAATATAAGGGTTTACCGAACAAAAAAGTTGGGACTTCGTATTTGGTTCGGGCACTGTGATGAGATCAACCCTTCCGAGGTCGAGCCAACGAGATTCTACTGTGTGTGTATATATATATATAGAATACCAGGTTACTACGTTTTGATATCGTTATTTGGCGAGGTTTAGATAATGGGATAACAGGCGAGCTTCAGCGAGCCTGTTACTCCATTATCGAACCGAGCCAAATAGCAATGATATCAAAACATAGTAACCGGGTATTTTTTTATGATGCCACCCTTTTTAACCATACTTTGGCTGTTTTTCATTAAAAAATACGATTCCCCCACTAACAGCTGCTGGGGTAAATACGTCACGGACATATGTGACAGACATCAGGCTGGAAGCTACGATGACGTCATTACATTTAAAGCTATGATGTCGTCATTACGATGACTTGCCATGCCCATGTTATCAGGCATTGACTATATAACACTTCAGATTATCATGTAGGTGTTAGCAGGTATATAATATGTAACATTAATAAAGAGCCAATTAGCAAATACCATTATGCTTTTGTTGTAGTAAAAAATGTATATGTTCACCTTGGTCCTGGCCTGATGCTTACAAAACTTTTAGTCTAGACTCAAAACTCTTGGTGGTAGAGTCTGAGACAGTAATGTCATGACAACACCATACACATTGCATGTGTGTGACATCATTTGAGATTGAGTCTGGACTTTTAAAAGTTTGATAAGCACGGGTCCTGGTACCACCGTTCAGTTTCATTCCATATACACGTAACTAAGACTTTAGAACAGTGATAGAACAAATGTTCCAATATTTTTTACTTTAAGGTGTTGTGGGATGAGAAGTTTCCAGAACATGGTGAATTAGCTTCCTTGTATGGCTTCAACAACTTCAGTCTTCCAAGCAGCACCAAGTACTCAGGTAAACATCACCTTCATGGAGGGTGTGTGTGTGTGTGTGTGTGTGTGGATTCTAGCTGATAATGAATATTCATTTGAATATTCCTCAACTAAATTTATGTCACTGATAACTGTCACTGAAATGTTTGAGTCTTAATGCAACACACCATCATTTGTCATGTCGTTACTTGTGGTAGCAGCTTAATATAGTCCAGTTTAGGAAATAGTTCCTTATAAAAAACAAATACATGTACTACAAAAAAAATTGAAATTGTTTTTTGATGATTACGCATAGGTTGACCTCTGTAGTATTTAAATAACTCATTGGTTTGATGTTACTTGTTATATGTAGTATTAACTGATAACAACTACAATAGCACCCCTTATATAACAGCAACGCTAGGTGGTGCTCAGGCAAGAGGGCTGTTAACGAACAATTTGTTTATGGACCTATGTTGATGTATTACACGGTACTTGTCAGTTGAGAGCACTCCCTAAAATTAGTAGTCACATGACCCTCTCGATAGTGTTGTATTTTTCACAGAATATATTCTGACATGGATATTGTATTAAACTGCATGGAGTAATTAATGATGTGGTGTAACCTTAAAGGTTAACTTTATAACAAAGTAAAGTGAAAACCAGACAAAAACATGTGTTGCTAAGTTGTCAGATATTAGGAGATTGCATTATGTATGCTTTCATTTCCAATAAAGGCTATTTCTGTGTTAAAATAGATTTTTGGCTAATACAAAAGTAAAAACAACTCTAGAATAGTGATATAATTTGTGAAGATTTACTCAGATTGCAACTGTGTAATGACAGCAGGGCTTCTAGAATTTTATAAAAATCCACTAGCCATGGGATCAGTGATTTTAAAAATGTACTAGCCATGATTAAAAATTCACTAGCCCTACTTTATATAAATACAATTTTACTAATAGTAATAATCAGAAGTCACCTAAAAAGGGATATAGAGCTTAAAAATCCTTAGACTGGGGGTGGAAAGAGGGGGCAGGATATTCATTTACAAAATATGTAACTGCAGCATTTGACAAGGGTTTTTTTCCCCCCACTAGCCTTTGGGCTAGTTGTTTTAGGTATTTACTAGCCCAACACTAAATATCACTAGCCATGGGAGTGGGGCTACCATAATCTAGAAGCCCTGTATTGACATATTGAAAATGATCACGAATGATGTCACTTAATGAATCATGACGTCATCCTTGTTTCAAATAAATATTTAATAAATATGAAATATTTAATCTAAGCATTTTGTAAGATGTTCTTCTTTTGTTTCTTTTTTTTTAGAGCAAATGGTGAAAGCATTAAGAAAAATTGAAGATTTGCATCCAGATTCTGTAAGCCACTAATCATCTAATGATTGAGAAGAAAATGGTTTCTTCATTCATGTTGATGAATTGCATTTTTAAATAAGTTAATACTGTACAATATTGGCTTTATCCTTTTCGGGGGGGGGGGGGGCGGCACGTAGCTCAGTGGTAAAGTGCTCACTTGATGCTGGATCGATCCTTGTTGGTGGGCCCATTGGACTATTTCTCGTCACTGGTATATCAAAGGCTGTGATACATGTATTTGCTATCCTGTCTGTGGGATGGTGCATATAAAAGATCCCTTGCTGCTAATCGGAAAGAGTAGCCCATGAAGTGGTAACAGCGGGTTTCGTCCCTCAGTATCTGTGTGGTCCATAAACCATATGTCCTACGCCATATAACCGTAAATAAAATGTGTTGAGTGCATCGTTAAATAAAACATTTCCTTATCCTTATCTTGATAATAGGATAATATGTCACATATTAGTCATTGAATGTTACTTCTTAAATCAAGATATTTGTTCATCTCGGTCTGTTATTTAACAATTTTGACATAAAAATAGGATTTGTTCCATGGTTCAGTAAACTATTCAAGTAGCTGAAATATCCTTTTAGCCGTTTTGCAATGCTGTTGAACCCACTGTTAATGATTTGGGATAATAATTATAAGATGAGCTCTCAAGATATAGCTGTTTAATGCAGTTTGTTTATAGGGTGATTTGGGATCATAAAACAGGGTCTATTAAGACAAGTGGCTGCTTCATGTGGGTCAATAATTTAATAATATTATTCAGGGGTCTAATTGACTAAACTCTCACAACTTTGTGATTTCACAGTGCAATACTAAAAGACTTGCAATGAGGATGCTTTGTTGTTTAGCAGAGTCTAAAACCCCGTTCTGACTTGAACGATTTTTTGTACAACTTCGGTGCGACTGAAAAATCGTACAGTAGTGCGATACCCTTACGAATTACTTAGTTTTTTTCCACACACAGTCTCACTTGTGCAACTGTCGTGCGACATTTCCTTGCCAAGCGCTGTGCAATTTTTATTCAACTCATGTGCAACCCGTGCGCATGTGATAAAACTATTGTACAACCAATCGGAGGGTGCGAATCGCATACAACTAGAGTCTTTTGACGCAGATATTCATAGCTGCACTTCAGTCTCCTATGTGACCTATCAGACTGCAGTACGATTTCTCTACAACCTCTTTGCGACCAATGCGAACTGTGCGAACCTAGAGACAGCCGTAATTTTAAACATTTGAAAAATGTCGCACCGGCATGCGACCTGTCCGAAATACACACGATACACACGTGACTCCCGCACGCCCTGTAAGATTTGGTGGTCGCACGGAATTCGCGTAAAAAATCGTTCAAGTGAGAACGGGGTTTAAGAGAGCTTTGTAACTTAGGCCCCTGGGCCCCATTCCATGAAGCAATCTTAGCCCTAAGATCAACTTAAGTGTATAGGTTACCTATGCGCCTAAGGTAATTTTAGGGCGAAGATCGCTCTGTGGAACGGGGTTCAGGACCATAAAAAGATGTTTTAATTTAGGTGAATGCTTATTAAGAGGCTACCACATGAGTGGGTTTGAGTAAATATTATTTTCACCTATTTTAAATTGTTGACATCTTTAGACACATGAATAATTCAGTATTGTATTTTTTTTCTTTTATTACTTCCTTAATTTTTAATTATCTGTTTTTTAAAATCTGGCATTTTAAAATTATATGAACTTTATTGGAGAAATAGTATACTGATTGAAAAAAAAAAGGAAAGACATAAATAGCCACAATAAATATTGACTGTGACAAAAAAAAAACGCATTCACAGTATCAGGAAGTTAACTGTTTTACTGGCCATGGGCCCATTGCACTAAAAATTGTAAGTTTACATCTTCTACTAACAGGCATTTACACATGTTTGGCATCAAGTTTGCACAGAAAAATTCATCATTATGGAAGCTGGAGCATTTTAAAGACATAAAAGAAAATGAAATATATGTTCTTCTAATTATATATGTTGAACTATGATAGTAATAAGAATTGTGGTTTAGTTGTAGATTTATGTTTACGTGCAAAACTAGGCTTACAATGTTTTGTGAAATTGGGTCTCGGGCTTTAGATTGCATCAACATTGAGGCGATAAACACTGTGGCCAAAATACAGATATCCAAAATAATCATGCCCAAATTAACTATGAACATGCTCACCTCAAAAGCACTGAAATGTTAAGTTTAATTATATGAAAAGAACTTGAAATTTGTAAATATTAGCAACTCTCCAGCAAATGTTAATGACATTACTGAACAAAAGCGACCTTCCTGGGCTCAGAAAGTGAACGTTTTTTTTTTTCAATGACACCACTAGAGCACATTGATTTTTTTATCATCGGCTATTGGATGTCAAAATTAGAGAGGAAACCCGCTACATTTTTCCATTGGTAGCAAGGGATCTTTTATATGCACCATCCCACAGAGAGGATAGCACATACCACAGTCTTTGATATACCAATTGTTGTGCACTGGCTGGAATGAGGTCCTCAGAAAAAGACAAAAGTGTCCATTGTGCCAAAATTATTGAGACCTAAAGCTGTGGTGTCTGTCAACACCACAGTACTGACATTCAGTCCCACGTTACGTGTCTGTATTTTATACATACATAAATACTCTTAATAATGAATAACAAGAATACTGGTGAGTTACATGATTAATAAATATGTTACAGGTATCATTCAATGCTAATTATGTTTAATGTTTGCAATGGGATGGATGAACAGTTTTTTTTGGACCAACCGTCATCCCAAGTTGTTCCTACAGTAGTAAAGGTGAGATTTGATGGTCCTGTATGCATCTGTATGCAAGATATGGTCTGGACAACAACAAGTTAACAGACAGACGTATGGACCTGAAAGACATACGGATGGACGGACAACGCCATATCTTAATACAATAGATGGGCATATAAAAATTGGTAACAAATACCATGTGTTCCCTTATATTTTTCCATCAGTATACATCAGGTTGTAACTTTTTGTCTCATCTTTAGGGAATCAAATGGTGAGATGTATATGTAGTGTTGCTTTTTGAACAGATGTTTAACTCGGTGTTAAATTTCTCTACAAACTAAGTCCTAGATTGAATAAATATCTTTGGTTTTTTTCTTTTTACACTTTTTAGATTGAACTGTATAAATAAAAAATAGTACATTACAAATTTCTTTCACAAATTTCTTGTACTAAATTAATTTATAAAAATTCAGTTAATTAAAAAAAAATTGGTACACTTTTTATATAGAACTGTATACATAAAAAATAGTATGACACAAATTTCTTTTAATAAATGAATTTCAACATTTTTATTTAATTTGTTGGGTGTTTTTTTGACAATACACTGGCAAAGAACATCTATAACTGCAATGAAATCAATGTGTGTTAGGCAAGACGTTTGATTATTTAATTATTTTTCCATCTACAAGATTCTGCATTGTTTTTTGTCGTTGTTTGCGCAATTTACAGAGTATAGGTGGGTTGCTACACACTGTCATAGAGAGAAAGTAGGTGATGAGTATTTGTCATCTAACCAGCAGAGCAACATCCTAGTCATTAAACTGACTGTACCTTAAACACAGTAAACCCACCCCAAAACCAGCCCTGAAAACAGTGGGGAACCCCCCCAAAAAAAACCTCAACAACCTATAATCCGTCCTAGCCTCCTACATAATAATTTAATTTTGTTTGACGTAAGAAACAAAAAAGTATTTTGGAAATAAAAAAATAAAAAATTTCTGTCCAATTTAGAAAACAATTGACTCGGAAATAAATAACTTGTATAGTGATTTCCCTAGAAATTTGGCAAGGCATGGCAGACCAAACACTTTTGGGGCATTTTCACAATTTTTGGGGCACTTGTTTTTCATACAAAATAAACAAAAATTAAGTGAAATAAACATTAATGTAATTTATGTGCTTGTTTTAATAAATGACTGACAAAAGATATAAAAGGCAAATTTTATTAATTAATAATACCATTTTGGGTGTTTTATAAAGGCAATTTTAGAATTAATGAGTGAAAAAGGCTTGTTTAATCTCAGGGCAGCATGGCACTGATTAAAGCAAGATGGTGCTAGATTATTGGTCCTGCACCATGCTAATAGTATTGTAGTAAATTCCTTAGCATGAAAAAGACATTCCCCATGGGACGGACTATAAGTAAGTTTTATAATGTAATCTTTAGTGGACATCTGTTAAAGGGACTGTTCTGAATTTGCAGCCATAGTAAGATGTTTCTAACCAATGGTTTGTTTTTGTTTTTTGTTTTTTGTTTGTTTAACGACGCACTCAACACATTATAATGACGGTTATATCGGCGTCGGACATATGGTTATGTCGAGAAAAACCCCAGTGGTTAGCTGACGGGGATCGATCCTAGACCGACCGCGCATCAGGCGGGCACTGTACCACTGGGCTATGCTGCCCGCTTCTAACCAATGGAGACTGTATTAGATACATTTATTATAATTTTCCAGCCAGTGCACCACGACTGGTATATCAAAGGCTGTGGTATGTGTTATCCTGTCTGTGGGATGGAAAATCCCTTGCTACTAATCGAAAGCTTATGACAACTGAACATTATTTCACTCGGGACATAAATTTGATAATAATATTTACTTTAAATCCTATGATTTATTTTGTCTAAAATGTTCTCAAAGACTAAAATTGTTGTTGCTTGCAGGAATATGTGATTGTGTTGGAGGAAGAACTACTCCTCGCACCAGACTTCCTGCACTTCATGGCTCAGTTCCTCGATGTTCTTAACTCAGATTCATCACTACTGGGCGTGTCGGCATGGAACTACAATAGTGAGTGCATAGTGTATTGTTTTAAAGTCACAGGGATAGCTCTGCCACTTGCCAAATTGGCCATTTGCAAATTTCAAGAACAACTGACAAATTTTATTTTTATCTGGCAAAAATATTTCATGTACTAATTGATACTTTGTTGAAAAATAACGGTGGATTTTGCATATTTAAAGATATTTTGGCAAATGGATTTGCTTACCCAGAGCTAGCCCTGAAGGATGTCTTTGTTAAAACATCATTTAGTCTCTGTCTTGTGCAGAGATAGGATTATGCCAGCCATTGCAGTTCATATCAGAGTTCACAAAGCTAATGCAGAAGCTGTTCAAAGTAAAACCAATTAATGAGTTGAAAACATTTATTGTGAGAAGTGAGAGGGCTAACTCTCTGGGTGAACAGAAAATTTCGCCAAATTATCTATTGAACTTCAAACAATTACAGAAACTCAGTTCTTTTCTTTTAAAATGTCAACTACATGTATTACATGTAATTATTTTGCCAAATTAAAAACAAATTCGCAATTGGTAAATTTGGCGAGTGCCAGAGATAGTCCAGAGTAATAATAATCTTCAAATAAATTATTGTCAAAAATTGATTGGTTAAGTTATACTGATGTGATGAGCGATAATATAAATCCATAATGGATTGTATCTGAAAATGTTTCAGTGGTGGAATTGATATAAATATGCTGAGGTTTGTGCTTTTTTATGTTTGACATAAAAGAACCCCAGATATTCAATGAGAACTAAAAGTAAAATTAGCAATTTTTAAGAAGAATCTATCCCAGTAAATTAGACAATATGGTTGCATGGTTCTGATAATTCATATTCTTCTTACATTCATACAGTTCTATGTGCCTTTACATGTTTATTTTACAGTTGTATACTAACAATGTGTCTGTGTTGACTAGGTTATGAGGTGCTAGCTGGCAACAGGCATGCTGTCTACAGAGTTGAAGAGTTTCCTGGCCTTGGATTTTTGCTTAGTCTGAAATACTTGAAATCTGTGCTGGCATCCTCGCTTAACAAATGCTGCAATACCAGGTACAACTCTTTTTGAATAACTTTTTAACCATATTTTAACATTATTATACATTACTAAACCAAAATAAAAAATAGAACTACTGCAAAACTTGTGTGTTATTTGCTGTCAATGAGTATTGTCAGATGCTTTTGTAGAATGAAAGCTGGATTCACGCCAGCATTATTAGCCTGAGGTAAATTTGTCCCTGTACAAAATTTAACTCAGTTCAGTTTGTATGGCCTAAACTAGCATGGGCCCATTTAACCGGGAACCAGTTTGGTCTTACCAAAAATATTGATGCAGACTTAAAATAAAATTTAGCGCTGTGTGAATGCTTCTCGGTTCCTGGGCTGAGTTTAAGTCGTAATGGAGTGGTAAATGCTTTGTAATATTGAAATACAAAGTCTCTTCAGGTGCCCCAGTGTTTGATATTTTTCTACATGTACACCAGGTGTGTTAAAGATTGGTATAATAAAAGTTCCCATTCTAAAGGTTACATTCTAATGCTTAATGACAATCAAAAGTTTTTTTCTCAAGATGGCTGCTACCCCACATCCAGCCTTCAAAAGTTGATAACCTTAAATTTTTTAAGTGTAGAAAATCATTTAAGTGTCAAAATAAAAAATAAAAATCTGCAGATTTTAGAAATGTAAAATATCACAAATGTGCCAAACTTAAAGTTAAGACTCATTTCATGAGAACAAGTCACATATGATACAAATCAACTCCTGAATGCAGATGTTAACATTATTTCTGTCTTTCAGCAAAACGTGGTACACTAAAAGGCATATTTTAGTAATGCATCTGATATATGCAAATTTAAAAGATGACACTGTAAATAAAAATGCTGATTTATTTTTAAATTAGTTTTTCTCATGCACTGATTAAACAAAAGAAGTTTTTATTTGTTTTGACTGTCATACTCGACTGAAAGTTATCAAAAGAGTTAAATGTTTTATTTAACAACATATTCAACACATTGTATTTACGGTTATATGGCATCAGACCACACATATATTGAGAGAGAAAACCTGTTGTTGCCACTTCATAGGCTACTCTTTTCAATTAGCATCAAGGGATCTTTTGTATGCACCATCCCACAGACAGGACAGTACATACCAAGGCCTTTGCTGCTCCAGTTGTGGAGCACTGACTGGAATGAGAAATAGCCCAATGGGTCCCCTGACAGGAATCAATGCTAGAATGACTGCACATCAAGTGGACACTTTACCACTGGGATACGTCCCACCTCTGGAAGCTAATGGTGCTTAGTTAAATGTGCTAATGTCCCCCACGTTTATGCAAAGCACTGCAGAACAAGGTGCTAACATTGTATTTGTAACAAGTGTGAACAGAAACAACTCAAAGCAAAGCACTGCAGAACAAGGTGCTAACGTTGTATTTGTAACAAGTGTGAACAGAAACGACTCAAAGCAAAGCACTGCAGAACAAGGTGCTAACGTTGTATTTGTAACAAGTGTGAACAGAAACGACTCAAAGCAAAGCACTACTGAACAAGGTGCTAACATTGTATTTCTAACAAGTGTGAACAGAAACGACTCAAAGCAAAGCACT
>JAECMU010091719.1:1388-12260 GCA_016106625.1 Dracogyra subfuscus | reverse complement strand
CCTCTCTAAGTCTAAGAGTATACATGTAGTCTAAATGTCAAAATTACCAAATGTTTGACATCCAGTATAGCCAATGATTAATAAATCTGTGCTCTAGTGGTGTCGTTAAACAAACAAACTTTCTTAAATAGTAGTATAGTTTTGTCACTTTTTTCCCTGACATATAAACTGTAGATTAATCTTTTTTTTTCTTTTTATGTTTTAAGAAAGAAAACCTTTTTAACATGTTTTCAAGGTGGGTTTGAATTCTTATTATTGGAAGAAAATAAAAGCTTTTGGTTAAAAGCAACTATAAGCAGGCACAGAAGAGTATGTGGTAGGGGCTGGATGGGCTTTAGCACCCCAAGTAATTGTGAATAAAAAATATTATAGCTAGTAAATCTTAAGGCAAAGGTGAATTTTACTTGTAGAATGCCGGAAATTGCATTTTAGGACATCTAGTTCTCAAAATGGTATTGTTGGGGGGGGGGGGAGGGGGAACATATCCCCAAACTTCCTAGAAACTTTGCTTGGCACCCTAGCTCACTCGTTGTCAGCCCCATAATGTCTACTTGCTTCCGCCGTGCCTGCTAAATACTGTAAGACAAATATAGTACATCATGCTTTAATTTATACCATTGGAATAGTTTAGACTAAAAATAGTAAAATGTGCCTTTTGTTTAAAATGTATCTACCAAAGTGCATATGGCAAATAAAAAATGTTATTTTCATAAAATTTACCATTAGTTTTATCTTACATTGTACAGGTCTGTGTATAATTTTGTACAATGTTTTTGCAGTGCTCTAAAATGGACCATCTGTGATGGATCGAGCTACTAGAAATGAACTTCTTAAAACAATTGAAAGTCAAAAGGACCAGATTCAAAGATACGAAGGAAGACTTCGAGGTACAGTGCATGTTTATTAAGTAATGCTGTATTCCTTAAAATGTTTGAAAGTAATTGACTGCTTGTGCAAAGTAAGCATGTTAGTTCTAATAATTGAAACCCTTCCTAAGTGTATATTCTAACCAATCTAATTAAAATTAGCTCCACTATTACATGTGGATCTAACAGCAGCCAGTTGGAGCTCATGTCCACCAATCAAAACCTTACTTGCAGAATCATGCTAGTGATTTGAAAATAATTTGAAAATATTACAGATTATTCTGAGCATATACGACATGTTTTGTGTGAATTACAAATGTCTTATTTAGACCAGTAGAACTAATTTTAATCAGATTGCTAACAGCACTGCATAGACTGCTATGTCCTGGTAACATTTTGTCTGTAAATAATAATTTAAATATTGACCAGTCACACTTCGCCTTTTATAACGTTATTTGGGAGTACACACATTTTAGTGGCGCAGTACAGTGAATCATACCAATATGTACGGGACTGGTTATCAGTCTTCAATTTTGCAAATTATTTATTTATTAGAAAAAGAAAGAAATTAAATAAGTTTTCAGTTTTATATTACAAATTATTTATTTTATAAAATAAAACATGTTTTAAAGCATTCGTCATTCACATGAAATATGTCGTATACCATCAGGATAATTCGGAATGTTTTCAAATTATTTTCACTGGCATGATTCTGCAAATAAGGTTTTGATTGGTGGACATGAGCTCCAACTGGCTGCTGTTAGATCCACGTGTAATAGCGGAGCTAATTTTAATTAGACTGATATTCTAACCATTCAAAAGCTGATCCTTTGTGGCAAACTGATTATAATCAATAAATATTAATACAGTGAAACCATGCATCAGTTAATTAAATATGAAAGCTGGTGATGGGTCCTTTAATTTTGCCAACATTACCTACTTAGTGTCGTGTAACAGTGATTACATTGATAACAGCAAACCCGAGCATGCACGTATATATTACATGCTCGCAGACAGGTAATCCGGCCGGAGTGATATTAAGACCACCCAACATTCCCAACATTAACTGCTACATGAAGGTATGCTGTATTTTATTGAATTGACAGCAATGGTATATATTGTAACTTGCATGTAGATGCTAAATTATAGTGACTTCATTTTGTTGGGCAATGACATTAATATCAAAAAACAAACTGATGCGCTATCTTCTGTCCTGAACGGAAGAGCCGGCCGAGGCTGGCTCCTGTGCCCATAACAGGCGTGCGCTACAACAGCTTGTTCTGAATGTGCATGTTAAACCTTATGACCTGACCTGACCTGACCTGACCTGATGCTCTATCAAATTTATGTAATTGTTGGACATTCTATTTTTATTTATTTTTTATTACCCGGTAACAATAACCAAACTGTGATTTGCCTGAATGTGTGACATTAACATGAAGAACTGGTTGTTTTACAGATGTAGTAATAGCTTACAAAGGCTTGGTGAAGGAAAAGGAAGCATTAGAGGCCAGTATCAAAGTCCTGTCTTCCAAGGGAAATGCCAGTAAACATGATGAAAAGAAA
This sequence comes from Dracogyra subfuscus, assembly GCA_016106625.1. Lineage (NCBI taxonomy): Eukaryota > Metazoa > Mollusca > Gastropoda > Neomphalida > Peltospiridae > Dracogyra > Dracogyra subfuscus. The sequence goes on along the minus strand of JAECMU010091719.1, from coordinate 9,828 downwards.
GTGGAAAGTGCCGAAGGTTCTGAAGAAAGCAAAACAGATGAATTTGCCGACCCACTTAATGCTAATGTGAGTACAGTGCCCAGTTTGTGTTCACTTTGTAAAACTTAAGAATGTGTTACCTATATTGAAATATTGTATGTAGAATAATCACCTACTGTAATGTCCCATAGACTTGTTTGAACATCCCACCAGTCGGTCAAATGACTAAAATCTTCCTCCGAGTCCTTGCTAACCTGTTCTGGTCTTACAATACATTGTAGCTATATGGCCTTCTTTTTTCTCCTTTGCTTTAGGGGCATTCTCATTACATGATTAGTTGTACCGACTTGTCGCATGTGATCGAATCTTACTGTGAGAATGCCTGAATCAGAATGACTTTAGTCGTCATGCCGGAATCGTACCGATTAGAACATGTTCGATTTCTCACAATAAATCATAAGCTTTCAGCTAATCAAATCACAACTGTTTAGTTTTGTCACTTCTGTGGTTTCTCGTTTGCTTATAAACATGTCAAAATATCCAATTTCATAGGTCCACGAAAGCTATTATTGTCCAGATGTGGTCAATAATTGTTTTGTTACATAATACCATCAGTAAACTGTCTACATTCATGTTTTCTTTATTTCAGTGAAATTTTGTAGGCACTTACATTTCCCGCAAAATATTTTTAAACTGATGAGCTTTGTTTGACGTCATCAATCTTATGATGTAACGTCTTCCCACGCACACAAGCGATTCAAGTCACTAAGACAAATTACATGCGACAAGTTGGTGGGACTAATCACATAATGAGAATACTGCTTTTCACAGTTCTGATGGGTTTGGGGGTTTTGGCGTCTGCTTATTCAGTCCATTTTCCTTTTTTTGATGATTGGTCTGGTTGCATTTTTAGTTGTGTATCTAAGTTTCCTTCATGTTAATATTTTGTTTTAGAGTACACTAGAGAATGAGAGTGAGGTGGAAACACTGAGAAACCAGCTACAGACTCTGTCTGAATCACTGTCAACTTTGACCCAAGAAAAGTCCAGATTGGAAGGCAACTTTGTGGCAGATCACAAAAAGCTACGGGTGAGAAAGTTATGTAACATGATAAACGACTTTTTAAAATGTGTGTTATACATAATTATAATAAACTAATTAAGGAATTAAGATGTTCATTGAGAATTTATTGTGATACATTTCTGTTGGCAGAAACAAATTTAAATCATTTGGTTTTGATATTTTTTATACAAATGTTTCTAAGTAAATCACTTATAATAATTGTAAATACATTATGTAATCCCTAAAATAGGAATTGTTAGACCCTTTAGTTGTAATATTGTATTAATGATTTAAATGTATTGTGACTGCTTGAAATGTTTTGTGACTGCTTGAAATGTTTTGTTAAACATTGTTTTAGCAAGAAAACGAGGAGCTACAAAAAACAATTGCAGATCAGAAGGAGAGAGCAGAGAAGCATGTCCAGGAACTAAATTGTCAGATTCAAGAGGTGAGGCATGCTCACTGACAAACGAAAGAAATGTTTTATTTAACGAAGCACTCAACACATTTTATTTACGGATATATAACATCAGACATATAGTTAAGGACCACACAGATAATGAGAAAGGAAACCCACTGTCACCACTTCATGGGCTACTCTTTTTGATTAGCAGCAAGATATCTTTTATATACACCATACCACAGACAGGGTAGTACATACCACAGCCTACAGTATACCATTTGTACACTGTGACGATGTCCTTGTTATACACACCTATTTATATACATGTGGAAATACAGAATTAATTATATTACCTGATGTAGGCCTTTCTCTAATAACAAGTGCTTCATTACTTCACAGCGCAAGCTCTGGCACTCACCACATTAACCAATTGGGAATTTTAAGAACGATTTGCTAATGTTATTTTAATTTGGCCCCCAAAAAAGAGTTACATGTAATTATGTAATAATGGATATTTCTTAGAAAATAGCTCTGTTTCTGCCAATTGTTTTAAGTTTAAAAGATAATGTGGTGAAACTGTTTGCTCCCCCAGAGCTGGCCCTGCTTTATTTAAGCGTGTTGCATTTAATGAATTTACAGCACTCTGGTCAGCTGTTTTTAACCTAGCAATAAATGCAGGCAGATGGTGCTCACTGTTCATCAGTCGTGATAATCATCAGTTCATCTAGAAAAACGTATGCAATGTAACATGATCTGGAATGCTAATTTTTTTATACAAGACATTTCACACCATGGTGGTTGAGCTGTTTTTCTTAAATGTCCACACTGTTTTGGAAAATGTACATTATGATTCCCATTATTGTAAACCAAGATTTGACCAACAAGTTTTATGTGATTTGAAACAACAGCACAACAAATATTTTGCTTTTATTGGTCATAACCTATTTGGTGTCCTGTCTTACACTGTGGATTAAGTGTCGAAATAACCGTATTACATGCAAACAGGTGTAGTTTAAAGTGATTTGAGATGTTGTTAAATATACTACAGGTATTTTTGTACCTGTGCTAAATGAAGCCACATCAAGAATAACATACTTTACTCCCCTGGTTATTCCTAATGTTTTTCAACCCAAAAATAAACATAGTAAAGTAGTTGAGTCTATTAACTGCAGAAATACATGTATATAGGTAATTTTTTATGTGTTGTTTTGTCTTTATGACAGCTTAAAAATAAAATCCGATGTCAGCAGCTGGAACGAGAGAAGGAACAGACCGATCATGTGGTCATGTTGAGGGAGTTGCAAAAATTGGTTTCCATGGAGAGGTCAGCAAAGGAACAGCTAGAGCAACAGGTTGGCTAATGTTTTTAGGATCAAAATATTTTTAAAATGATTTTGCATTTAAAGGGACATACCCTAGTTTCAATTCATGAAAATTAACATTAAGTTTAGTTTAATGTACAAACCTGTAACACATTTTGATAAAGTTACAATTGAGTGAAACATGAGTCTTTGACTTTGAAATGGTGAAATACCCTCTAAAATAGAACAAAAATCGACTACATAACTGTTACTTCTCAGAGGTACGTGCCTTTTTAAAAATATGTGAAATGCATTTTGTGATATTAAAAAAACATCAGGATGACCAAAAACACTTCGAATGTATGGAAATGGATACTTTAAATAATAAAATTTAAGTAAAGTATGATTTCAGTTATCAAAAAACGCCTCTAATAGTAAAAACTATGTCTTAGTGTTTAAAAACTAGGGTATGTCCCTTTAATATTTAAATTTAGTTGTTAAAGAGGATCTATTACTTGGAAACGTGTTACAGCAGTATTAAACTTGGGATAGTCTCTTTTAAGTTAAGGTGGAGTACAAGGGCGCAGAATATCAAAACATAAAAGCTTAGTTTGTAGCATCTGATCTATTATTATATAATATATGGGATAACTAGTTAATGAGGTTGGATATCAGCTTTATCTTATGACAGTAAGAATGGGAAATCATTTAAAGGGACATTCCTGACTTTGCTGCGATGTTTTAAGATGTTATTGACTAATAAAATATTTCTACGATTAAACTTACACATTAAATATATTTTCTTGTTTAGAATATTAGTGGCTGTATATTAAACATGTTTTTGGTCGTTCTAATATTTGTATTAGATCAATTTTCATTTTATTCCCTAAAAAATATTGTTTTGTACGTACGAAATTATTTGAAGACAACATTTAGTTTTGCTTTCTTACAAATATTAAGATGAACAGAAACACATTGAATATACAAGACACTGACATTCTAAATCAGAAGATATATTTAATATGTAAGTTTAATCGTAGAAATATTTTATTAGTCGGAAACATCTTACAATGCAACAAACTCAGGAATGTCCCTTTAAGGGAAAAAAACTATTATTTCTATTGTTTAACTACTTGTATGATGACCTGGAGGTCGAGTGAAATGAAGTGACATCAAAAGTCTTAATCTGCTAGGATACATTTATGACCATAAATTTAGTCCGTCATCATAATGGACCAGTAGAAACAGTGGTCGCAGGATAAAATAGAATAAATGTGTGGTTAATAACTAACTATCTTTAAAATAACATACTATAAGACAGCTAATTTTAAAAACATTTTTCATTCCTCTGACCTGATTTCATTTCTTTTTATTATTTGCTTGTTTTTAGCTGGATGAAGCTCAAGCTACCCTTAAGGAGAAAGATAGTGTCCCTGATATTTCTGAAGAGTATCAGAGGAAGATACGGAACTTGTCAAATGAACTGACTGTACTGCGAGACAAAATGAAAGCAGCCGACCAGAAGTCGAACCAGCCATCTCCACTTATGTTAGAATTACAAAACGAAATGGCACAAATAAAAGTATGTTAGAGTACAAGACACGTGTAGCTAGAAATGCATATATGATGTATAATTCTGATCATCTATTGGCCATATAGAAGGAAACCTTTTTATTACCTACCCATTTAATCATACCGTACTACAATTCTGTCTGCAATAAAAATAAAACTGTTTTATTGAACATATGTGTGACATAAAATCTCACATGCATAGTACGTGTTCACCTAAATGTCATCATGTCCCTAGCCAGGAACAATGTCATGTTCTTTGCCAGGATGCTCAGCATTCCATCAATTCTATAAATTCAGCTAATTTTCCAGATGAAGTAAGTTTTGTTATTTTATTAAATGTTTGTTAATCATGCATTTATAGTGTGCAAGATTTGTATCATTCAATTACTATGCAGTCTCTTGACATAATATTCTTGCACACTATAAACGTGTGTAATAAATAACATGGCAAAAGAACTGGTATGTGTTTCTGTCTATATCTTCTATTGGTCATGTATTTAGTCAGTGTGTAGCTAGAATATTAGATAAACCTTTTATCTGAAATTTATATAATTATGAAGAGATCGAATATATAAACACAATAAGCTACTAGTATGTGTTTTATTTGTAAAATATCCTGTCTTTAATTTAGTTACAATACGTTTTATGTTTATATTCCTTTGTATATTCATTACAGCTTCATTATTTTTGTATCTTTTTATTCCTTTGTATACATGCTACAATGTCATTATTTTGTATTCTGTTTTTATCATTTCCTAGACTTGTTACAATTTCATTATTTTTGTCTACTTTTATTCATTTGTATTTAACTACATCTGCAACTTCTGGTGTATCGTAAAACTTTAGCGATTGAAATCAGTCATCCTGCATTGCCAGTCTTTAATATATCCACATTATGTCTTTCTATGATTTAGGCTCAACACCGGACACAAGTGCAACATGAACAGAAACGGGCCCGAGAAGCTGAGGATAAACTGCAGTCTTGTTCCCAGAGTGCCGAGGATAGGATTTCCAGCCTGGAGTCGAAGCTGTCAGAACTGTCCGACGTTGTTGGCAATTATGAGCGACTCCGCTTCCAGGACCAGCAGGCTATCCACCAACTCCGAGAACGTGTCACGCAGCTCGACATGGAGAACACAGCACTGGCGCGAGCAGCAAACTCACCGACCAATTCCGAGGTGGAATACAGTAATCTGGATGCTCAAGGGTTGGCCGATCAGATCCTACAGCTGAAGGCTTTTCTCAAGAAAGCCAACCAGAGATCAGAGAAACCAATTAGCATTGAAGGTTTGTTGGTGATGTAGCATTAAATGTATTTGAAAATATTTTAATCAAATAATAGACAACTGATGGTTGAAGAATTCTAGTCAGCAGTAGTAAAACAAAACATCAAGAAATAGCATACGATTTGTCTAAGAATGTTTGTTTATAGTACAGTAAAACCTCACAAGCCCGAACCCTCTGTATAGTGGAATTCCCTCAAAACTGGACGTCTTAAGAGTCTCGTTCTATAAAGCAGGACAGAACTTCACCCCATTAAACTGGATCCCTCTTAAAACCAGACATTTGTCTTGGACCCAAGGGTGTCCGGTTTTCACTGTAGCATGAAATATATTTTAAAAATAGATATATTTTAGTCTTTATGTCAATAAAAACAAGCATATTTAAAACCATTTGTATATCAAAGGTTATGCTGTCCTGTATGTGCATATAAAAGATCCCTTGCTGCTACTGATGATGTCCAATAGGCACTAATTAAACACCGGTTAAACAATGTGCAGAAAAATTATCAAACACGAAATCATATTTCTTTCCTGTTTGTGAACAGTGAAGTATATGAAGTACTATGATATTTAATAATCAGTCTTTGATCTTTCTGATAGACATTCTTCGAGATGAAGATGATGACAAGACAGATGAAGAGAATCCTCTCTGTAAGAAGTACAAACAGGAACTGGAGCACGTGCGTGAGGAGTTTGAGAGGTACAAGCTGCGGGCACAGTCTGTGTTGAAAAACAAAAACAACAAGGTAAGGCTCAGGGGTTTTTTGGTTCTTGGGAAAGATATCTAACTGAAAATTTCAGATCCATTTTATTTTAAATTACTAGAAAAACGTCTGGACCAATAATTGAAATCAAATTAATTTTGTTTAACCAACTGGAGAAGGCACTTGCTATAATGAGGATGCATATAAGTTCATTTGGAAAAAGTAAATAGTTTGGACTGCACGAAAGGAACACATGCACCCTACAGAGGGTCCTGCATCATTATTTAGCAAAATGCATTTGTAGAAGGATAAAATATCACTGCCAAACTGACAGCTGCACTATGTTCAAACCTTTCTATTTCATTTTGTTAATAAACATCAGGCAAGGTATATATTAATCAATGAAACATTATCTTAATTATTGTTAGTTTTATAGAAGTAAATATATCGAAAAATATGAATGCAGTTAATATATATTCAATTTGATAACATGTAACAGTTACAGATCCAGATGTCAAAATACATGTGCCATACTTGCCAGACTTAAATACAAACCCAACTTTGGTGTGTTTTTGGCCACCATACTGTAACCTAACCTCTCAACTTAATGCACTTCCCGCTATTACGATGAAGTGGTCCAAATATTCCAATGGCAAACTATTGGCTAAAATGTTCTATTGTATAAAGATTATATTATTGTGGATTCAGAGGCATTTTTTTCTAGAATTCTACTAGACTTTTTAATTAGTTATAAACATGATCTAGATACAGAATGATTTAATGTGATCATAACATTTCTGTATCTTACTTGATACCGTGTGTTACAGGACAGCACTTCTTCAAGGGAAGTCGACTCTCTGAAGGACCAGATTGCTGACCTGCGGGAGAGACTGAAGTTGACGTGCTTGAACCACGAGGAGGAAATGGAACAGAGCAAGCTGAAGGTGGAACAACTCACCAAGACCATCATCTCTCTACAGGAGAAACACAAGCAGGAATTGGCCTCCCTTGATGCTGGGCACCAGAAGAATATTAATGAGCTGCAGCTTGAAGTGAGAAAACAGAGGGAGAGGACTGTGTCCATGCTCGCAGAGAAAGATCAAGAAATTCAGTCACTACGGCCCTCTTGCGGGCAAAAGATGAATCCAGATTACCTGGATGGGTATTCCAGTTCATTCCATGATCGAGAAGATCCCGAATATTTGAATCAGCATTCACAGGAAGACGAAGCAGTCTCCAAGTTGCTGGATATGCCATCAAGTATCCAGGGTGAATCAACGATATTGTATTTTGCTCAAGAGCAGGCGAGAAAAAATGTGGAAATAAATGGACTTCGTAAACAGAAACGACAGATGGAAAGCGATCTTAGAGAGCTTCAGCATGCATCCAGCATGAAGGAGGAAAGATTGACGGACAACTGTGAACGACTAAGGGAAGAAGTTAGGAAACTTGAACGGGACAAATCGAGAGAAGGAGCCAACCTCGAATATTTAAAAAATGTGGTATTCCAATTTTTGATGAGCACGGACGTGCAGGGCAAACAGCAGATGTTAAATGCAATTACGACTATTCTTCAGTTTAGTCCCAAAGAGAAGGAAAAAGTTTGTGTCGGTCGGGGGTGGATGAGATGAACTGAGAATATGTTTGACACATATATGTGACAGTGATACTCTACATCATGGTGTGTAGTACTAAAGAAACACACAGGACCAATATGACCTGGTAGTATGGCGCCAGAAGGTGGAACAGTGTTTTGGTGGGGGTTAACAGCTATCAACATTGCTTTTTGTTTAACAACACTACTAGAGCACAGATTCATTAATAATCAGCTACAGGTATTGGATATGAAACATTTGGTAATTTGGACAATATCATTTAGTCTTATAGAGGTAACCTGCTAAATTTTTCCATTAGTAGCAAAGGTTTTTATATATATATATATATATTATATCAGGGGTGGGGAAAAGCCCTTTTTTGCCGGTCTGGGAACGATTCTCGATCTCTGAGACCGAAATTATTATTTTTAAACGCGTGTTTGCCGGTCCCACTTTTGTCATTCTTGTCGGTCCGAAGCACTTGTCCATTTCTATTACTGGATCAAATACCAATAAGTCAAGTGGGGATCGGCCTACCCAG
>JAECMU010091706.1:0-13507 GCA_016106625.1 Dracogyra subfuscus | reverse complement strand
TAACTTACAATAAAATAATCATAACCATTAAAAAGATCGTACCCAAAAATGGTTTATACTAAAAGTATAAACTGAAAATGATAGTATAATTTCATTATGACAGCAGGTTTCCTTGTTTTTATGAAATATAAAAAGTATTTTTTTCGTCATTTTGCCGTTTACGTGACGTCACCCTATGTTAATATCAGCGCAAACAACAAAAGTCACGTGGTCATGTAAGATAGATTTATTCCGTATGGGCTGACGTCATGGAATGGGTCTGTCTTGCATGGCCAGGGATGGGAGAAATATGTATATATATACACACACACACAGAAATGCAAGGGTTATATTTATGCTTCGAAAACTTTTTTCAACAGTACATTGTCATTGTAATTCTTTCACAGGTATAATGTAACTGAACAGCATGCAAACACATTTTTTGGTCTCACAAACATGTGTTTAAAATGTAACGTCTATACAAAGAATGATACACTGTGATAGTAAATATGCCACTATAGTAAGTAACTGAAATATTGAATTTTTATTTCAAGTGGGCAGGCAGCATTTAAATCAATTAATACCAGTGACTGTCCTAATATTTTCTCATAGTATTACCCATATGAGTAGAGAGAAGTGGGAAAAGAAAAGTGATCTTTCCCTAGGGGGAAAAACCCCAACAGATCCCCTAGATAAGTTTTGATGTCATAAACAGTGCTTCACTACAGGTGGTTAATTATGTGTATAAATAGTTCCATGGTGGAAGTTACATCAACAACTAACTTACATCATCAGCGATATGTACATCACAGCTATGATCCAATACTGCCTCTTGTTCTCAATTTGCTAACTTATTTTCAACAACGGTAACGTTCAAAAATATTTCATAAAATTATAAATACTGAAAATAGAATACCCAACTCGCTATTTAGCAATACAGTATATCTTGCACTCATAAAGTGAGTACATCAATTCATTTGTGCAAGATAAACAATATTTCCTCCTAGCTAGTTCAGTATTACTATTATGATTTATCTAAGTATCTCTACATATTCTAAAGTACGTACATCAGAGAAAAATTTAACTATTTCTCTTTAGTAGCTTTTATACTGTTTCAAACAATTAAGTTATTATCTTTACTTGATACCAAACTGTACCTTGCCCAGGTGCCATTAGTACATACATGTATACTATTTGTGGGGTGAAGGATACATTAACAAAACATTAAAAGCATACCCGGTACCAACTTTAATTAGTACAACTGTACAGAATTTAGAATAAAGAACACAGACATCAAAATAAATGGAGAACGGTTGTTCAGATTACCACAAAAGCAAAAACCAAACCCTTTAAGTTATGATCGGTCGTGGGGTATTTTTCAAAAATATCTACACATATATTACAATAACCAAAAAGAATGAATAACAAAGTAGCAGTGTATCTGCAATGGGACTTTTTTCCCAAATGAAAATGGGAATTATTAACTTTATGAATGTATGATAACCCATCAACATGTAGGTTATCATTCCTCTATTTTCTGGAAATTTGTACATGTGTTACCATGCACTATGCTTATTTTAATACCTGTGATGTAAATACCTATTATCACATTTTGGAAATGAACTCTTCAACAAGGATTCTAGAGTATATACTCTTTAAAAAAAAGTAGGGGAACTCTAATAAGAATTTACAACTGCCAAAATTGTAAGGTATATTAGCTGTGTGGAATTGTTATATGATAACAGTGAATTAACTGGGCAAACATTACAACCAGTTGGAGGACAATTGGGGTCAGAAGTGAATTGTTAATGTTGAAGGTTTTCAAATCACAAATTCAAACAATAAAAAATACTAAAAACAAAACAATAACAACTGTATGATCAACATAATGAAAAAGATTGACAGAAATAATGTTCCAAAGTGTTTAATGGACCTTCCTGGAGATAGTCAAAATCAAGAACGACACCTCATTCAACTGAGTCATGCATGTGCAAACTATGGAATGTGTTTTGGTGTTGATAAACAGACCTGAACATTCTTTACTAGGATGTCTGTGGTCAAAACGTATGTTCGGTCTAATAGTTGATATTAACATTAATATTTCAGGTTCCCCATGTTTGTTGAAGAGTATATATATATATTTAAAATTCAATTCAACTAAAGGCAAAAAGATCACACACATCCATCCTCAAAATAAATCACAAGTGACAGACAAGCAATTAAGAGAAAACTCCAAATGTGAAATGACCGTGATCTTGTTCTGGGGACATATTGATGGGAGTCACGACCGAGTGTGTATGGTATGTGTTGGGGTCACATTCATAAGGCTGCTCAACAGTTGTACCATTTGACTCTAGTAGGTCAATAATAACTGCATTTATGTGTAACACACACACACACACACTCTCTCTCACTCACACACAAACTCACTCACCATCTCTCACTATAGATAAATACTAAAAGATAAAATAATCCCTGAAACAAAAATACAAGGTTTGTCACAATGGATGGGTGCCATTTCTCTATTCATACACGGTTTGTCACAATGGATGGGTGCCATTCTCTGTCCCCTACATAGTCTGCCGGAACAGTTTTTGCCAGAGGGTAATATAGGTATGGTAACCATACCATACATTTTTATTGACTTTTTTTTTAAAGTTAAGCTTTTGACAAAATTAATTACTTTATCTTTACTATATGTTTTTCTTAACCCTTAACCCTAAAATTAGTCCATTTTCTTTCTGGGGAAGGACACACCCCACCCATATCCTGTTGACTGTGGGTGCATTCTATTCCATAGTGTCAAGGTATTTACTTTTGAAACTCTGTAATTCTATCATTCATCCACACTGCCAACTGACTAGTTTTACACAACACTTGAAACAAGATGAACTAATTTTCAAACTTCAGACTATATTTTGGGGTATCATAATGATTTCTATCAAATAAAAATGTATTCTGAAAAACCATTTGAACATAATTGTATAAGTATATAAATTTGCAATGAATACGGACAAAGAATGTCATCGTTTGTAAAACTACAAAATGTATATGACAACAATAATACAAAGATGAAGATACATGTATATATATCACCAGATAATAACAACCAATAAGTAAATAGTAGTGTATACAAGATAAGGCCAATATATATATATATATATATATATACATATATATATATATACACACACACACACACTTACACTGGCGATCATAATATTAATGCGAAATATGCAAGCTTGTGTTCACATTAATAATATGATGCATTTATTTCTATACTTTGTCTATGTGTCCCACATTATTAAAACAAAACAAACAAAGATTAAAATTCTAACATATAACACAACTGGAAATCAATTCATTGTAGACAAGATATACCAACTGTACAATAATCTAACAATATGCCAGCCACGCGTGATGTTTGCAAGGTCTTTGGCCATTCTATCACAAGCCGACATGATCGCGTGTGAATGGGTTTTAGTACGCTAACCCTAAGGTTGACCGGTGGTGTGATTTCACTGTTCAAGTTCACTGCAACTTAGTTGGGTGAATTATTATGACTCTGAAATATGTCTACATGATTAAGAAGATACAGTTGTAATGGTACATTTATGCTAATGTCAATCTAATTAAAATTAGCTCCACTGGTTAATTACTATTACCCGTGGATCTAACAGCAGCCCGTTGGAGCTCATGTCCAGTTGACCTTTCATTCGACCAATCAAAACCGTACTTGCAAAATCATACTGTGTCAAAAATTTGTAAACTGTCATGAAAACTCAAACTTGTTCTTTCTGTAATAGAATGTCATAAAGCTATGCACAAAATTTCAGCTCAATATCTTGAAAAACAAGGTCTGGAAAACACATTTTCTTATCTCCTAAGTTCAAGGGCCATAACTCTGTCAAACATGGATACATTGCCATGAAAGCCACTTTATCTTGACAGTACATTATCAAGCTATTATTATACAAAATTTCAATACCTCAAAGCATTGTGAAAAACAAAAAGTCCTGAAAAATATATGTGAGACAGACAGACACTAAGACGGAGATGAAACCAATAGTCCCCTCTGGTTTGACAGCTAGGGGACTAAAAATATTAAGGGTCGAATTTACACAGCCTGTTTATAACTTACATGTGTATAACTACATGCATTTACAACGCTTGAACACCTGTGTTTAAGACAAACGGAATTTGTAAATTCGGCTCCTAATTGTATGAATTAACTGATCATTTGTGTTATATGTACTGAAACAAATGTCTACTAAGTTAAATCTGGACTATTGATGAAAAAATAAAAAATGAAAAAAAACCTCAAAGAAAACCCAAAGAATAAAGTCAAGTCTAGGTTTGGGTAAACCAGACCTTGCTTTTTAAGGTGCGCGGGTGCGATCACTCCCGTACAGCGCACGTAATTTCAATCAGACGAGTGTGAAAAATAGCGCATGTTACATTCAACAAACAGCGCACGTAAATTATAAGGGTTTATTTACTTCCACTGCTTACAAAAATCTACCGTTTTCATAGCTCATTTAACTGATAGGAAGGTCCTTTTATTAAAACAATATAAAGTAAAAACATGGCAGTGGCTTTCATGTAGACGTTAAACTGGTATTTCTTTTTGTTGAACAAATCGGGAAATACTGGCTTAATAGACAATTCTGTGGACCTATCAGTCAAACTCCAATCTAAGCTATATACTGCCTATTTTATTTATTTGGAGAGTGACTTTTCACTCGTCTTAGCATATTGAGGTGTGCGATTTTCCACTCGCCTATAATTTTCAAAAAGCAAGGATTGGTAAACAATTTTCCATTTGCCCATTATTTAAATGATTTAGAGGTAGTAGCTTTACGTTTTAGAGGTCCGATACTACTACTAGTGTTTTCAGGACTTCTAGAATTTTTATAAAATCCACTAGCCATGGGATCAGTGATTTAAACAATTTACTAGCCATGACGAAAAATTTACTAGCCCTACTTTACCTTACTTTAAGTTAATACAATTTTGCTAATTAATAGTAACAATCAGATATATTGTCACCTAAAGAGGGAGATATAGCTTAAAAACACTAACACATCGTGGTATTGGGGGCAGGATATATATTTACAAAACAGACTTTAAACCTGCAGCATTTGACCAAAAACTATTTACTAGCCATCGGGCATGGCAATAGTAGTTATTTACTAGCCCAACATTGAATATCACTAGCCATGGGAGTGGGGTTACAATAATCTAGAAGCCCTGGTTTTATTATTCTTGTAATGTACACAACACATGCACCTGCCACGAGATGCTTATAAATACTGGACTGCAAAGGATTAAACTTGATGTTATATTATTCCTATATACAGTACGCAGCCTATGCACTTGGCATGAATGCCTTGTAAATATTGGACTGCAACACACACACACACACACACACAAACACAGTAAACAAAACATTTTAAAAAATCTAATATACACACACATATATATATATATATAAAAGTTAATATACAATGACATCAACAACTGTTTGTACACAGAATAATAGAGACCATTTCATCGGTGTGGAGACAATACCTACAAAAGGATGCAAAACCCAATGCAAGGTCACTGGAGTTCTAATTTTGATCAAGCAACGTTTTTTGGCCATCTGAAAAGAAAAACTAAGACCAACCTGTTTTACAGTGCATCGTCAATTGTACATGTAGTGTGTTTTATGTTATGCATTTAATGAGAACACACAAATACTGACAAAAATAACTGGCTCCCAGTGGGCCAAGAAAAACATGACAGTACAAAACAAACACGATGCTTTGCTGTGGAAGGTGTAGCAAAAAACCTTACCACATACATGTATAGAAATTTATACATGTTTATATATATATATATGCAGACCTTGCAAATTATTGCAAATTACCATGATTGATTTTTAATGAAACACATTTAGTTATAAAACACATATTCTTAACAAGGCTGGGTTAAAGCATAAAATACATGTAATAAACAAATCAACAAAACTGCACAAACTACAAAAAGCTGAACTGGTAATGGTCACGATGTAAATAAACAAATGAAAATGTATGTTGTAAAGAAAAATTCTGTTATAATTTGTAAGACAAGATTCAGTAAATATACATAGTCAGGCAATATACATGTAAAGTTGGTTTTGTTTAACGACTCCACTGGAGCATATCGATTAATTAATCATTGGCTATTAGATGTTAAACAGTTGGTAATTCTGACTCTTGTCAACAGAAGAAACGCACTATACTTTTTGTAATGCAGTGAAGTATCTTTTATGCACTTTTCCACAGATAGGAAAACATACTATGGCCGTTGTCCAGTTGTGGTGCACTGGTTGGAATGAGAAAAAACCCAATCAGCTGAACGGATCCACCGAGGTGGATCGATACTGCAACACACGCACCTCAACCGACTGAGGTAAATCCCACCCCCTGCAATACACATGTATGCATGCATATTACAATTACTGGGGTCAAAATGTATTTGTAAAATTCTAAAATTAAACAAATTCACATACAGACTGAATATGCAGTTCAAAAATAATTCACAACATCACAAAAAGATTTCCCACAAACTAGTCAAGTAAGGAAAACAGAAATGTCAGCCTCCGTTGGCAAATTTATGTAACAGAAAATTAAGAATTTGAAGACATTAATACCTGTATTAAGTTTGCAAACCCAAGAAATTTCCCGATGTACATTTACCAGGAACATAACATAATTTAGTATTAAGAAGCTGTTTAGCAAATTGAACACTTTTAATGATCAACATTATACAATGGAAACATACAAATTTCTTATCTTTGAATAATCAAAGTTTGCGTGACCAGTTCCAGTTGAGCCTTTTATAGTTTGAACAAAAGATTATCATGATGAACCTACCATAGTCCATTTTCATTTTCTTGGCCAGCTGGACATCCTAAAATAGACAAGAATTCACATTTACAAGTATATATAGTAGTTATGCAATATCAAAATTATATTTTAGGCAATTATATTCAAACGGCAATAATAATAATGGGGTGGGTGGGTCACAGTTGTATATTAATTGAATTGTTAAAGGTAGAGTACACTCCAACAAGAGCCTTATGTATTGGAAAGACACATACCCGGACCACCGACACATATTGACACTTTAACAAATAAAAAACGCGTCATTTTAAAATTAATTTAAAAAACATGATTATTCCTGCTAACTGGGGGCAGCCATTTTTTTGTGACATCCGGTGGCGTAGTTTGGGGCAAAGTGAGGTCAGCTCCGTCAAACTTCTGTACTATACACAGTGTAAACAAACACTATAATTTATGACAAGGCACTTTGCTTTCATCAACTTGACTTGTAAAACAACATAAATGACTTGATAGTATAATAAACTACATGTATTTAACTAAATATATTTCAATTTGCATCAATATAATGAAATGGAGTTATAGTTTTTGGTGTGTGTGTTTTTTTAAATCCAAAGAAAAATGCATATTATTAGGCCTATTGGTAGGATATGTACGATACCCAAGTGATGATTTTCTTTTCTTTAGGACTACATAATTGGTCAGTTTTATGATTTTAGATGGGAAAGTTTACTTAATCAAAAGTTTTACAAAATTACTTACAATAAAAAAGGGGGACGGCTGGTAAAGTCCATTATAATTTGAGGTTATCACACAATACCTTGTGATCTTAATACAAAATTCACGTCTTTTTAGTGTGTCTTAGACACAATGTCTGGGGAGCGTCTAAATATACACTTGACAATCAGGAACCACAGGTACAGGCCACGGAAAGAAATGACCAATTAACTAAGAAAACATTCCTGATTATTATTTCAGTATGTGGGTTAATTTAAACCATAATACAGTTATTTCAACACAATGGTGGTTTATTTTGTATTAAATATAATATATACTAGTAATTGTTGCTAGCTGACTGGGATGACTATTATTAAAGAATATTGGGATGCATCCAGAAAAATCAGGTATATTTTGTTTCTTCAGTTCCAAGACTAATTCCTGACGAGCGGGCAGCATAGCCCAGTGGTACATTGCCCGCCTGATGCACGGTCGGTCTAGGATCGATCCCCGTCAGCTAACCACTGGGTTTTTTCTCGACATAACCTTATGTCCGACGCCGATATAACCGTATTTATAATGTGTTGAGTTAAACAACAACAAAAATATTTTTAAAATCCTGACGTGACACTGGTATTACACAACCACCAGCTTGCCAAAGGGCGTATTCACTGGGATGGTCTAGAGACACTATGCTACATTTATACAGTCCTAAGCATGAAAAACTGTTTTTATAAAACTCCTGGGCTGGTAGCAAACCACTTAGTAAATATACAGTTGTGAACTTGTTAAAATAATCTTGGCAGCATAAATACAGTCCTTTACTTGTAGCAAATTAAGTATTTACAGTCACTGTTTATGACAGGAGCAGACAAAAACACAAGTTGCATATCACTTGGATACAGCAGTTTTTAGCAGTTGGTGGATATCTGCCTGTAGCCTTGCCTTCTTTCTCATCAAGGTGGCCAGTTCTTCATCTTAATCTTTTCTCGGTTTTGATTTGTCAGCTTCTTCTGTCCTTTTCCTTTGCTCTTCCAGGTAAAGTCTGTACCTATTCCTGGCATTTGATGCTGATGACATAAGTTCTTTGGACAGCTTTACATTCTGGATGCCTCCAACATGACAAATGTGGTCAAGACCACCCTCTTTACAGTAAGGGATAGGGCTCTCTGATTATCTGCTAAGACCTTCTTGTTCACAGAAAAGCCCCTTTCAACATCAGCTTGTCCATGTGATCGTGACAAAAAAAGCTCGACTACTGGTCAAAGATGGCAGAATTCTTTCTTGTTGTCAAGAAGAGAAGCATACAGGGAGTCAAGGTGATTATTTTCACGTGAGAATGATTCAAGACTGCTTGTTGCATCGGATTTAAATGTCTCATCTAAAAACAGTTTGTATTCCTTGAGGATCTTGTTGCAAGCACTGATGTCTAGCCTACCTGCACTCACAAGATATTTCAGACAATTATGAAAGGCTGATACACAGCCAGCAGGATCCTTCAAAATGGCTTCTGGAGAGAGACAGGTTAAGTCTCTCACCAAAAGTTTCGTCACTGGTGACTTCTTCAGAAGAAGAAAATTAAAATACTTGCTAGTAAAAAGGGTTGACAATCTGGCAGGACACGACTACTGCAGTGACGATCTCGGAGATTTCCCACGCTCAACTATTTCTTTGCGTCCAGGATAGGATGGCATATGCGCTCGTTGCGTAAAAATCTCACTGGTACCAAGCGTTCTCATTGGGTTTAACATGAAGCGTAAAAACCAGTATAGCTATAAATATTGTCCTGAACGCAGAATTTACAATGTACGTCGAAATGATGTTGTGCCCATTCAATAAAAGTACGTGCACACTATGCGACAGGAAGTGATCATTC
The DNA here is from genome assembly GCA_016106625.1 of Dracogyra subfuscus. NCBI lineage: Eukaryota > Metazoa > Mollusca > Gastropoda > Neomphalida > Peltospiridae > Dracogyra > Dracogyra subfuscus. The sequence goes on along the minus strand of JAECMU010091706.1, from coordinate 4,069 downwards.
GCACTCTAATAAGCATGATCGAAAATATCTCGGCCGATGCGGAAATTTCAAAACTTTTCCATGACTTTTCAGTATGAACCAAAATTTCAAAACATTTCAAGGCCCTTGAAAAATATTTTGCAAATTTCAAAACTTTTCCAGGTTTTTAATGACCGCGGAAACCCTGATGATAGGAATTAACACTTACCAAATCTTTTGAGGTGTTATCATTGTGGACTTGACTGTCAAGCATTTAAGTTACTAGAATTACACCTGTATTGCGAATTGTTAATCCCCATCAGCACTTTTGTCTAGTCGAAGTGTCGCAGACAAAACATCAAAGCTCACAGTATTCACTGCACAGCCTTAGGGCCTACCGGGCTTGCTTGGTTAGTACACAACAATTGATTGCTTGATTTGTAAATAAAAAAAACATAATTTTACTTTATTAAATCTGTTTAAAAAGGTAATAGAGCAAGTCAACTTCAGTACAACTGTTTGGGACGTCTTGGTTTTGATTTCGGTGCTGTTTTAGCCAATGCAGGTTCCGTTTTGTCCACAGATTCTGGTACCGTTTTAGCCAACACAGGTTCCGGTTTGTCCAATTTGGTTCTGTTTTCGCCTGGGGCCATTTTGGCATGGTTCTGTTTTAGCTATAACCCTGACAGTTGATATGATAACAGGCCAGCGCAAATTAAACATTTGCATAACCTGAAATGGGGTTATGCCAAAATATTTTGCATAACCTATTTTGGTTTGCATTTATAACCGGATTTTTTTTCTTTATAATTAAAAACAAAATATATATATACATACTTAATTTTGAGAAACAAGAAAGTGGCAATGGTAAGTAAAAGGTATACGTATACAAATGTTTAAGATAATAATAATAATAATAATTAGAACTATACTGTAATACATTACCAAAACATAGTGAATGTCAGGCTTGACCTATTATAACACATCATCACGAGTGCATAACTATGTGTGAATAAATAAGAAATCACTGCAAGGCAATCTTTCACCATTAATTTTATAATATTAGATAATTAGTCTTTTATAAATGAGTATATAATGTCATGACATTCAGTTGTGAGTGGGAGAATCGGTGCCATCCTCCTCATCTGATGAACAGTGGATACTGATACTGACACTGTTATCACTGACACTGTTGTCATCATCACTCACTATCCAATTCGGGAATTACAGTTAATAATAGGATCACTATGACTCCGGTTTACCCTGGTTGCTGATCCAATTCGAGATTGTAATGACCATCACAATATTGCCATTTTTGATTGGTTAAATTCGGTTATAACGCCTTGTAACAACCAGTGGGAATGTACCTACTGTGCCAGATATTTATACAAACCTGACTAGTTAAGTTACGCACTACAAAACAGCACTGCGCCGGGACAAGTCTATGTTTGTACTCGCGATAAAATATGTTGGTTCATTGCCAAGATTAATCATTCATTAAATTGTACACGAACGGTAAATCGGTTATGCCAAATAAAATGGCATAACCGATGCACGAATGAAACGATCGTGCAATTTGTGCAGGCCTGTGATAAATTATTTAGTCACAGTAGGGAAGAGTTTGAACTCATGGCCATGCCCATAATTATACCCTGTTATGTTTCTTTAAAATAATTTGACACAAGTTTCAACTTCTAGTTTCACTATATAGAATTTGGTTTAAAACAACAAACATCAACTCTACTACTAGTTTAGTAGTAGGGCCTACATTTGCGATGTAGTGTTTTGCGGTCTTTACAGGTAATTTAACACACCAAAAAGCCATTGCAATTTTATTCCCCACAACATTATACATTGTTTGGGAGTAAACAAATGTTACTAGTAAATATGCTGAAAACCCTCAATTAAAAAAAAAAAAACCCTACACGTTGTTAGTCTACTTAAGCATGCAGTCAAATTAAAACTAAGCCCAGGGCCAGTGTCATGGCGGCCATGTTTCTATTTTGTGAATATTTAATGTTGTAAATGATGTCGCTTGTAAACGCCATAACAAAATATATGTAAATATACGACAATTTTGTATCATCATCTATTTAAGTATCTATTGTCAAAATATTTCTAACCTCTGGTGGCATAATATCGTTGAATGCATCCATATTCACGGGAGGCAGTTCATCTACAAATTGCATTTATTCTCCACACTTATGCAAGTAGCGATTTGTATAAATTTACACTCTAAGATTCGATACGGAATAAGGAATTGCAATTATAATAATGGCATGTTAACGGCAAAAGTTATTAACTTTTGCTTTGAAATGTGAACAGTATATGCCCATAAATGTGGGATGTGGTGGAGCATCTCTCTCATAGAGTGCCTAGGCTATAATTTCCTTATTTTAACGGCATCCTGTCGCGAATTTAAGAACCTTATTTCTCTAAAAATGGATAATAAATAAATTTAAAAAAATTGGGTTTTGTTTTGTTTAACGACGCACTCAACACATTATAATGACGGTTATATCGGCGTCGGACATATGGTTATGTCGAGAAAAAAACCCCAGTAGTTAGCTGACGGGGATCGATCCTAGACCGACCGCGCATCAGGCGGGCACTGTACCACTGGGCTAAGCTGCCCGCAAATAAAACTTACATTAATTGTTGGAAACCAAATCTAGCTATCGCATCATTGTAAGTGAACCACGATGGAGTGAAATCCATGTCATCCCTCTCGGCAATTTTAGATTTTGAATTATGCACCATTGCCATAATCCAATTGTTTTAACAAAATGTCATTAATAAATGATATATGGTGGTTATGAAGATAGTTGAATAAAGTACATTTATGAACAAATCAAATTATTTTTGTTCAGGTAATATTATGTTAGACTATTAAATAGATCATTGGTCTATGACAATATAATAATTATTATTCAAAATAAATAACAATATTAAAAAACTTTCCAAATGTGTTCACGATTTAATCTGTTACAACCCTGTTCTGTTATAACCTATCTCCGACTCTATCTTCTGTCCACACCTTCCTTCTGCGTATTCATAGGCGTACGGGCTGTCATTTTGGGGGTGGGGTGGGGGCAGGCTATTTTTGCCCGAATTAAACATAATATTATAGACCTGTATATAGGGTTGCAACGAATTGCTACGCATTTTTATATGAGATACAATTAATATTTTGGGTAGAATAATGAAATTACACGATGAAGTATTCAGGTCAGCTAATAGACATCTTTCGCATTCCTATTACTTTTTATGTTTTTCTTTTATTTGCTTTTTACTATCATGTATTTGAGACACATACAACTTCAAGTATGCTGAGCATAATACATTATGTTTATTCCTAATCTATGACATTGACAATACCGAAACACACGAGGGTAATAATCTCTTTATCATATAAACTTGTATTAAAATTTACTAGTTAACTATCGATCGATATATTCAAATGACGTATGGATATATGTGATACGTTGTCGTTTTGAATGGGAAAGACGTCGGATATCCTTATCAGGACCTGAGTTTGTAGCAATATTATCAAGTTGTCCGCTAGTGTAATCTCTTATAAATTAACCGTACATGTTTCTTAGGCTACATATTCTTGCTTCAAATATAAATATCTGTACATATGCAATACAATTACATTTCTGGCCATTCTCAGGTCGGTAGCAACCAAGAGGCCGAGGCGGAGGACTCTACATCAGCTTTTGACTAGCCTACTTTATATAAATCGGGTTTTGAAATACACACACACACGCACGCGCGACTGTGTCCCTCCACTACAGATTGTGCTCCCCACTCCCGCCCCCAATATCGTTCTTACGGACCTGATTCTAATATTATATAGTAGCTCAAATTCCATACTGAACAAAATTTTAAATAATTGGCTGAAAAGAAATCCCGACAAAAATTCAGAATCTAGTTATCCGTATGATGCTTTATAAATATTTAAATTGGCTATGTCTCGTTGCACATAAAAGGTATATTAAAGACCGTGATATGTGCTATTATGTCTGTGGGATGGTGCATATAATTTTTTTTGTTTTGTTTGTTTAACGACGCACTCAACACATTATAATTACGGTTATATCGGCGTCGG
>JAECMU010091703.1:0-32951 GCA_016106625.1 Dracogyra subfuscus | reverse complement strand
CTGTCAGGTCAGATGTCAGGAATTAACGTGCTTATATCAATTTAATGTTCAAGCACGCTCGTTGCGAGCACGATTTCTGACTAGGGCCAGAAACCGTGCTCACAACGAGAGGGGTGGGGAGAGTGTTAGTAAAAAAACAACAACAAAAAAAACAAAAAATTAAATAAACTTTATTTACAATGAAGTTAAAAAGTGTTATTAGCAAGCTGGAGAATATATCTATATATAGTGAAACACATTTAACCTTGGACATTGTATAAATTATTTACAATAGGAAGCCCTTAGTTTAAATCTATCCTAATCAGTAAGCTAGACCCAAGCATCACCCCTGCACAAACACATCTAACCTTAGGAATTTTATAAATCATTTACAATAGGAAGTCCTTAATTTAAATCTATCCTAATCCTGCCTAATTGACCCTAATTAATAAGTGTAACAATTATAGTCACCACCCATGCACAGTATGAGGCCTCTTTCTTTAATCTAGCCTAACTGACCTACTAATTGACCTAATCAAAAAGCTTAACAATTACCCTATGCGTATGATGCCACATTCAATACTCTACAAACCCATACATTTTTTTAATATAAAAATTGTGACTTTTTTTTTCCTGTGACTTTTTTTTCCTATACAAAATTGTGACTTTTTTTCTGTGACTTTTTTTCTGTGACTTTTTTTTCCTGTGACTTTTTTTCCAACCACCTAGGATCAAAGGCTCATAGTGATTTTGCACATGGCAAGGCAATGTGCTATTGTGGAACTAACAGTAAACAAATGCTGTTAATTCTCATTTTGCATGAACTTGTTAACACATCTGGCTGTGACACAGCACCTATGCCAAAGCATATCCAGATATATCCAGCATGAACATGTGACCACCATTCATCATTTATTATTTTATACAGTTACACAGTGGTTTCAGTCAACTAGGACAAAGAGAGGTTTAAAGCTTATCTTCATAATAAAATTATGAGCTAAGAGCTTTATGGCTTAAATCTGTTTTACTGTATTCTTTATATTCCCAATATAGGTGCATGTGTAGGAATTTTATAGGGTGGTGTATCTAGGCTATGGCAAGCAAAGTTTATAGTGGTGTCGAGACATGTTTAATATATTTAAGCAGGGTGGGGTTTCAACCCCTGAAACCACCCCTCCACTAGTATATAGTGCTGCAACAATAAACCGATATAATCCTTTCTTATTTTGGCCTACTGTTATAAAATTGTGCCAAAATTCCTTCATACTGAAATGTGCACCTTTCTCTTTGGCATAATTAATGCTCCATTCAAAATTCCATAGCCCCACCACCACCACCCCTGCCTGCTACCGATCTTGATCGGACTGCTGGTGCTCCCTTGCATCTGCCAGTGCAGGCTCCCTCCTACATCCCCCAACTTTCTGTCTTGGACGAAAGAGCTTGCCTCGCAAGCTCTTGTGCCCACGACAGGCGTGCACTATAACAGCTTGTTCTGAATGTGCTCGTTAAACCCTATGACATGACATGACAACCAGTATACCGCAGTATATATTTCATGAACTCAGTATGAACCGTAGTACAGTTTTATGTTATTGTTTCCTTGTAACACATTTTATAGGTTGATGTGTTTGTAAAGACACATCCTTTTCCAATCAGTGTAAGAAAATAGGTCCTTATTTGTAAATAAGCTGCACCCCCAACCCTGAATAACAGTTTATAGCTATTACACACTGAGAATCAAGAAGTAGTAAACATGCTGATTTACTTGAAGAAAATATGCACTAAATTATTTAGCATGTCGGCTGTAATTAATAAAAAGTTCAGTGAAATATTATTTATTCTTTCTGCTTTCATTTGAAAAAGAAATATAAATATGAAATAATATCAACTATTGTGTAATACAGGCTTGTTGCAGGGCTATCACTGGATAAGCAAAACATTTTGCCAAATTATGTAAAAAAATGCTAAATCACAGTTACTTTCCAACAAAATACTAATTATTACATGAAATTTGTTCGCCAATTTAAAATAAAATTAGCGAATTGTTACTAAAATCTGCAATTGGTGAATTTGACAAGTGGCGGAGCTAGTTCTCTGTTGTATCGCCATATACTGCAATATGGTTTTGACCGTATTGTTGCACCCTTTTCCACACACATGCGCTTGCTATAATGAATAAAGAGTTGTATTCTTACTTTTGCTTTCTTTTAAGCACTGCAAAATGTCTTATAAAAAAATAAGCTACATTTTTCAAACTTTATCCAAAAACAATGACGGCTTTTATGTGATGCCATTCTAATGTTTTCAGTATGTACACTATATATGCAGCAAACCAAACAAATTATGTCACTACTGAAAAAAAATAATATGAATTATGTCACTATTCAAGAGAGTTAAAGGAAACATGTCACGTGACCTATATTTGGCACCAACCATGCACAATTAATTATAAATTGAATCACCTAAAAAAAGAAATTATATATTTTTTAATTACTTAAAATATCTCCGTAAAAAACCAGATACGAGCTCTTAGTGGAAAATGTTGATCTTTAATGAGCAGGGCAATCACGAAGTCCGTGACGTCAGAGACGTGTCGCTTGATCTGAATGCCTTACACTTCAAAGCATTAGTCCGTACCACTCATAAAGAATCTAAGACTTGCACGGCTTACCAAAACAATGAGTGTTCGTTCACAAAATGTTTTGCCGTATCATTTTGCACCGTTAGTAAATGAAGAAAGACACACATTTACTTACCACAGTGATACTGAAGAAAAAATGGATAGCGAGTTGGAGGATGGAGAAACCGATGGTGCCAGACCAGACCGGTCGACCAGTTTACAGCCCGGAGCCTGAAAGTAACCTGTAGACAAAACCAAACCCCGGATGCTAATGCCGAGGTGTATGCTGTTCATATTTAGCATAAAGATACACCTCAGTATGATGTATTTAAATATGTAAAACATATCAATGTAGGACAAACATTTTTTGTTGTTGAAAATATCACATTTTTCATGTTCGGGCTGTACATAATGAAATCTGTATGCACAATGTAAACAAACACTCTAATTTACGACAAGGCACTTCGCTTTCATTAACCTGACTTGTAAAACAACATAATTAACTTGATAGTATAATAAACTATTTAACTAAATATATTTCAGCAGAACGAAATGAGTTTATGGTATTTTTCTCTTCTTAAAAAAATAAAGCAGCATATTGTTAGGCCTATTCAGGTTATTGGTAGGGTGCATAAAAACGACCACTCATGATACCCAAGTGATAATTGGTCAGTTTTGTAATTTTAGATGAGAAAGTCTACTTAATCAAGGGTTTGATAGAATTATTTACAGTAATGAAGCAGGGTGGTTGATAATGCCCATTAACATTGTGCTATAGTCGCAACAGGTTACACCACAATACCCTGTGATCTTAAAAAATTGGCAAGTATTTTTGTATGTAGGTCTAGACAGTGGTAATCACTTACTTGGTTGATATCTTACAATATCCACTTGCCAATCAGGAATCACCTGTGCAGGCCACAGAAAGAAAAGACCAGTTAACTAAAACAACACTCCCGATTCTCAAGTCGGCCCGTGGACGAAACATAATTATTTCAACACCGACAGTAGTGGTTTTTTATATTGAACTTTGTGTTACTTTGGGGCTTCTGGTGGTGACAAATGTTTTTGTGACGTACTCCTCCCGAAGATTTAAAAACATTAATTAAAATTATTTTTGTTTTCTACGCGTTTTTTTAAAACATATAAATTAAATACATCGTACTGAGATGTATCCTCATGCTAAATCCCATGTTTGTATATGCCATATTTAATCGGACGGTGAATACAGATTTTGTTATGTAAAAATTAAAATTAAAATAAAAAACAAATTCGTAAATGTTATTTTTAACATATATAAATACATCATGCTTAGATATATCTTTGTGCTAAATATGTACAGTGTACACCGCGGCATTCGCAACCGAGTACTGTTTTTGTTTCGAGCTGTAAATAGGCTGACACCAAAGTACTATGTGGTTTTGTGTCCAATCTTTTCTTTTGCAATCTAATACACGCGTCATTCTTCGGATACAATCCTTTGAAAAACTGTAAAAAGACAATCCCGATCGTTTAAACTGTTTATTTTTACACCCAAAGGCCGCGGACTGAAAAGATTGTAAGTCCCTTACTCCATATATAAACAGTTAACAACAATGGAAGAGTACAGTGGCTCTGATGTCACTTTCCTCTTTTTTTTCGAACGCTCACAAATAAATATGCATAAATCATACTTTGATACTGATTAGCATAATTTCTTTGTTTTAAGTTAACTTCACATATTTTATTGTTATAAACTTATTTGTATATTATTTTTATATCATATTTCTTTTAAAATAAGCTATAATATAGTCTCGTGACATGTTTCCTTTAACTCTCAGTCCTTTTTCCTTTTAGGCAAAAGGCAATTTTAATGCAGGATTTTCTAAAAAAAAATATATATAAAATTGAAATAGTCTTTATTTGGAAATGAAAACATATATATTGTCATCTGATGTTTGACTACAACTTGGTAAAAAACCCAATTTGTTTCTGGTTTTAACTTTATTACATGGTTAACCTTTAAAGCTACATACTGCACTGACATTTTAACATTTTATTTGTACAAAGAAACATGCCCTATAGTCAGAGTACTTATTACAAATGAATACACGAAAAATGAAAATTGATTAAAATGAAGAGTTTTTAATTAATTTATTTTTTTGAGCACTTCTAAAATGGTGCATTCTTAAGTCTCTTGAAAAAAAACCCCACCTTTTTAATCCATGATCATAATTATAAGTATTTTTGTGGTTGTTTAATCTCCTCAGTACCTTGCTCACCTGGAACATACTTCAGCAATGAGGCCTGTGTTCCTTGTGCAGATGGAACATATCAAGACACAGCAGGAGAAACATCTTGCAAGAGTTGTCCAGACAACAAGGCATCACTTACACCACGGATAAGTGAAAATCAGTGCATTGGTAAGCAGCTCTATATATGTGTCACATGCTGTAACTAAGTCACTGTGACCTACTTTTTACACATTGCACCTATTAAAGGAAATCCTTATTGGGACCATATAGGATCATGAAACCTTTCATGCAAACTTGTACGATATAGGATGGCAGTGTGTTGTGTAACTAGGTTAATGTTACTTACTTTTTACGCAGTACTGCACATTATAGAAAATCATTGTCTAGACCATATTTTCCTTAATATGTGTACTTTTCCATCAAACTTCTGATATACCACTTGCACTCTTTTTTCCTATTTCCATAATTTTATTGTTTTAAATACTTTATAAATGTAGTAATGAAAATCGGCCATCTTGTCGATGAGGTCACAAGAATTTGAATTCCCTTTGCCCTTTATTTTTGCAATATGATAGGTCATTTGTGTAACCCTCTTATATGTTTGTTAAAAAAAGTTGTTTTTCACTTACATATTCCTTGTAACACATACATGTACCATGTATCAGTCCCATGCAGAGAACAAGGACTGGTGGTCAACATGGCTGAGAAATTTGTTTTATAACAGTTCTGTAATTGTTTCAATTTGTTAACAAAGTTTCATGCACACACTCATACATTTTCACACTTTCTCCAAGACTATCTTACTAGAGCATAATTAAGTCACTGCACATATTTTGCATGCATCTAGAGTAATTATTTTTTATAACCTTTTGTTACATGTGCACTTTAGAAGTAATATTTCAATAGGATATCATTTGTTATACATTTATGCATAACACAGTACCAGTTGAGTAACTTTTTTAAGCAGGCCCTAATCTAGAATTGAAAAAGTAAAATAGACTTCCCCCTTCCCCTAAAACAAAAGGCAAGAAGTTTGATAAAAATAAGTGAAATATTTATCAGTACATTTCATCATGTTTAACTTTCATTTAGAAAGGCTCCGAATTAGTATTCAGTTCAAATGGTAATACTTCATTATCAATACTACTTAAAATAATAGCCACATTAACTGGGTACATATTTATAACTTTTACGTTTATATTTGAATTGGTAATTATTATTTTCATGGGTTTTTCTAATTTTTTATGATATTTCAGATCAGTTAGTGTTGATTAAAATGAGCAAAAAGTCGCATTTACTAATGGGCATTTGTGGCCAGATGTCCAGTATTTATGTCCATTATTTTTTATGGCAGAATGTGTTTTGAAACTAACTACGATTCATATCCCAATAATTAGTGATTTTCATTATTTGTAAAATTGTAAAATTTATTATCAAATTACATGTAGCTGTCACAATCAGCTATTGATTCCTCAAAATGACTGCAATGTTCTGCTATTGTTGTAAAGCAAACATATTTGCTGAAAACCACTTTTACAACTAAACATTCCAAGGTATTTTCCAGTGAAAAACTAAAGCTGCCATACTCTTAATTAATCTATTTCTTGTTGTTCTGGTGTTATTTTCGGAGAGTGTCGTGTGCAAAACGGTGGGAAATATCAATTAGGAAATGCACTGTATACAGTGTACAGTATGTCAACTTGCGTGACATCAGGAGAGTATCCAGAAGGTTAATACATGTGTATGTCATTGTTGGGATTTTGTATTGGGGAGGGGGAGGGTGTGTGTGTGTGTCCACTTAAGGCATCCAAGCAAACAATGATATCGAGCAGTGGTAACCTTTTTAATGTTATTAATAAGCAAAAAGGTAAACATTTCCTGTCCCCCCCCCCCCCCCCACTACACTAATGCATTGTTATGTTAACTTGAAAGTAATGAGTGTTTTTTGGCTTGACTGGTCTCTGCAAAAGAGGCAACATATTGATGTATATTGTACTGTCGTCTGGCACCAAAGTAAATTCACATCAGACAAATTAAGTGTTATGCGAATGTGATATAACACAAGTCGTCTTGACATCTGTTGTGTGTTTTTGTTTTTGAAATCGGATTAGGTCAAAAAATATTACGGCGACTTTACAATTCTCATCACAGTTAATAACTCGGTGACTTAAGCCAACTTTTTGCAGAAAAAAACCCTCCATTTCGCTGGCAAAAATAGAGCCTGTGTAAGACCCATGATCGTTTTTCATTGCAGTTACATTTCCATCCCATTAAAAGTAACGTCTGCTTCAGTTAAACTGAAATAATCATAGGTGATATTTTCATGGAATTCAGTAGTTTATTTATTACAAAGTGATTTGTTCAAAGTAATTGACACAATGTAATAGTAATGTTTGTCAGTTTGCACATAGTTTGAATGATCCTTCCCAACACTTATCCAGTCAATAGATCCAAGATATATATATTTATCAGTTGATCCAGTTTGTGGAACTTTAGTTACAAATGCCCAGCTTTATCTTTCATACTCTTGAATTGTTAATTTTACCATTTGCATACTTCTCTTAATGCATCAAATTTATCTTGTTTACCTTAAAGCTTAAAAAACTATTCTGGAATAAAATAACCTCCATCTTGCAGCAGCTATATTATCTTTGTTATTGTCATTCAGACAGGTGCATTAATGGTTTCTATTCTTCAACTGGCTTGCCTCCTTGCACTGCATGTCCGGTGGATACCTACTGGAAAAACTCAACATTATGTGAACTCTGTCCTAATGATGGATCAACGTTGCACAAAGAAGCTTCAAAGACTGAGTCAGATTGTAAAGGTATGTAATGAGTTTCAAAGACTGTGTTAGCTTGTAAATGTATAAAGATTTGTCATCTTGCAAAGATATATATAATGTACAATAAAGAGACTCAACATGTAATGTCTCTGATTGTAAAGGTATGTAATGAGTTTCAAAGACTGTTTGAACTGTAGTAGATAATTAATAAGTACACAGGCATGACCTATGATTAACAGGTAAGCGTGGCTTTGACGTAACATGACTGACAGGTGGGCATGGTCAGCAACATCACGTGAATGACAGATGGACTTGGCTAAGATGTCAGATAATTGACAGGTGAGCTTGACTCAAAACAGGTCAAGTAACTCGAGATAAGATCGGTAATCATGTTAAATGGTCTGGAATAACTGACATTTTAAAATAAACTCGGCCAGTCATTTCGCCACGAAAGAAAGTGTAATACTAGACACAAACTCTTATCAAATGTAATTGAGGAACATTTACTTTGGCTGTAAAGTAAACATTTTAATTTTGTATCTACGATCATAAATCATATACATGCAGTGGTGAATGAATTACTTTGTCAACATAGCTGACTAAGTAAAATAACTAGCATGATTATAATGAAAAAGGATATTTTGTTTCCCATGGGTTAGTCAAAGATCTGAAATATATGAACAAACATTAGCTACATTGTCCTCTCACTCGCAATCATGGTTAAGTCGAACAGTGTGATGTTTGCTACGGTCGACTCTGTGATGTGTCTGTGGTGTCACCTGATTATAAATGTGTTTGCATTCGTGTTAATTTTGTTTGTCTTTCTATACCAATATTTTTATTTTTAAATATAAGGTTTTAACAGGACAGGTTTGAGTGTCATGGTTTAATTATAAACAGTGTTGTTTGTAAGAGATGGCAAACCAGTGTATTAAAATTAATAAACTCCTTTTTAAATTTAATTTCACTTTATTTTTGTGTTTTAAAATATATATACAATTCGATAAAAATAGTATTTTTAATGTTAGAGTTTGTATGTGGTTTTTCAGAAAATGATTTTACTTCGCCCCAATGATGTGAGTTAGATATAAAATTGTACTTTCTCATCTTGAAACATGTGGCCATATGTTATCTGGCCAAAATTCACTGAATCTGAAGCATCAAGTGTTCAGGTATACCCGGTATACAGAAATGTGTAGTACACAAGTAATCTCTGATCACGAAAACAAGAGAACAGTGTTTTTAACAAGGAATGTTTTACTAACTTTAAAAAATGGGTAACTGACATACATAACACTAAAAGTCACTGACTCAACATCTGTGACTAATAAAAACTTACAAGGGCATATATATATTTAAAAAATAATACACTTGTCTTTGGCAACTGGTTCATCTGAATTGTAATCAGTTAACTAAGAAAACCCTCTGATTATCACTTCATTATGTAGGTTAATGCATGGACAAAATATGATTCAGTTTGACAATGGTGGTTTATTTTGTATTGAAAATAATATATACTTATTGCTGGCTTACTGGGATGCAATATATTATTACAGAATATTGCAATGCATGCCTGTTTCATCATCGCTCAAAAATCTGGTATGTTTATTTCTTCAGTTCTAAGATTAATTCCTGACATCACTGTGATGGAACAAAATGTCTGCGACCATTATATATAATAGCTGTCACTTTTAATCATTGTATTAATTAAATATAATAATATATTTGTTTATATTAAACAGTAGTGTGCATTATATATCATTGATTATGCATACCAATCTAAAAGCCTTGCACAAGCATTCCTTTAAGATTTTAGCAACAAAATTCAATACTTATGTTTATTATATTCATCCATGCTCCAGCCAGTGCACCATGACATCAAAGGCCGTGGTATCTGCTATCCTGTCTGAGATGGTGCATATAAAAGACCCTTGCTGCTAATTGAAAAGAGTAGCCCATGAAGTGGTGACAGTGGGTTTTCTCCCTCAATAGCTGTGTGGTCATTAACCATATTTATTACCCCAGCGGGCACTCAGAACCGGGGAAATATAAATAATAATTTCCCTAGGGACTTATTATGTATTGGTCTAACGAACAATACTATTGGACAATTTGACGCTTACAAACCAATGGCTTTGTTGGTACTAAATATGATGTCATCACGATTTGACAAAAACACACAATGACGTCATGTAGTTTAAAGAGTTTGCGTTTACGGCTCTTTGTTTTTGGTGTTAAATTTATAACAAAATGTCATTCTAATGCAATTCATTATAGATTTTTAAGCAGAATAAAGAGAACTTGTGTTTTTGAAAATTATATATGAACGTGATTAAATTATAACATTGTAACAATTCTCAGAACAGTGCGTAAAGTGGTTTACATCGTTTTTATACAGGTCGGCCTTCGTGCATGTGCGTGGAAAATAAAGGTTTTTAGAGAAAAAAATAGCTGAGGTAATAAATAGAATATCAAACTCGGTACCAGTTATTATCAAATTTATGTCCCTCCTGAAATAATTTTAATTTGTCACTCGCTAAAGCTCGTGACAACTGAACATTATTTCACTTGGGACATAAATTTGATAATAACTGGAAACTCGTTTATTATCCTCTTTATCCAACACCATATTATAATCATAAATAATATTTAATGACATTTTTGAAAACATCTTTCAGTGCAGTTTGGGTTCTTTTCTCAGGAGCAAATAGCACAAATTAAAGATGGCCATCAGGCCACATGACAGTTTTGAAACAAAACAAAATTAACTCCCTAAGGTATAATTTTTCGTGGAATTGCCTTATATCAATGTCATACATGTACCTTTTCTTTCCTACAGCTGCTTGTGCACCTGGCAGTTATTCCATCACCGGGTATGAACCATGTAGCAAATGTCCCAAGAACTTCTATGCTACATCCTCAACTGACAAAAAACAGACAACATGTACTGAATGTTCTTCTGATAGTTTTACTGTAGGAGATGGACACACAGACTCAGCGGCTTGTAACAGTGAGTATATTTGTCTTTGATTTTGTCATCTTTTACATGTTAATAATAAAATTGCATATAACAATTTCTTGTTTCATTGTAGATTCATAATTAAGGCTGACCACCTAAGGGTAACCATGACATTGTACAAGTACAAATGAGTTACTAAAAACGTTTTTCGCATAATTTATAAATATCTTAATGCTTGTTTTTTAGTTTTGGTATGTATGTGCACCAAATTGGTACTGTAGTGGTTAAGCCATTGGACATAAGGCTGGCATCCAAACAAAAATGCATGATTGCACTTAGGTTGTCGCTAGGTAGTTACAAAGTTGATACAAGGTAGTACAAGTAATGTAAGCTAACATTTATCTCACATATTTTCTGATATTCATTTGTGTTGCATGTATGTCTTCAACTGCAAAATTCCTGCAAGCATGTTTTAATTTTTTGCAAGCTTGCTGTATGCGTATCTTCAGCATTCTGAAAATAGAAATGCTATGACTCTTAATTAGATGAGTTTATTATTATTGTAATATCTCTACCCTCAACTGAATGTTCTTTGTATAGCACTAGATTTATGGGATACACAGGCCTCTACATTGTGACTGAATTGGTCGCATATACAACAATTTGTTTTGTTTGACGACTATAACATTTTATACGGTTAGCCCCACAAGTCAGGACCAAAGTTGATATAAACAGATCAGCAATAGTTACGCTATGGGACAATTCCAGTGAAATAGTCATTGTATACCACTGAATTGAGCTTATACTTCTCACTATTATCAAAATTGTCACAGAAAATGTCCTCACCTTTTCTTATTTATTATTGTTCATTTTTTTATAAATATAATAGCAATGTAGACAAGCAAAATAATGTTGTTAAGGGAAAGTATATACTGAGTCACATTAAAAACTTCACAACGGTTTCATCTTGGCTAATTAGCAAATATGACAGTAAAACGTGTTAAATAAGTTAGTTTTAATTGTATAACATCCAAAGAAAGAACAGAAATAAATGTTGAGTCAAAAGTCTGTTTGATGTGACTACAGCATTCATCAAAACCACAAACAGTTAAAATGGTAATTCACAAGCAGTGTCGTCTGATGAAATCACAGGTTCATTAGCACGTATTCCCTCCATGTGTACCCACAACAGCAAGGCAACACCTCTTCATCATGCCTGATGCCTGTAAAGAATGCATTAGGGATATGGCATCATTGTTCCACTAATATGGCACCAAGTTCCTGCAAAGTCTGTGGAGGGTTCCTGAGAGTATGCAGGTGTCAATGGGATTCAAGTCGGGTGTCCATGAAGGCCAATCCTGTGTTCCTCAGATAGTCCCTTGTCAAGATGGCTGTGTGGGGTCTGGCGTTGTTATGTTGAAAGATCAGACCTGGACCATGAGCTGCCTCCGAATCTGTCAAATTCACTGACACAACACTGAGCATGATGTTCACCACATCATCTCCAAACTCCTGCCTGCCATTGAATCTTGCTGCCTTGCTAACACGACTATATTCCATTCCCTCTATCACAAGTGGCGATGTGCCCACAGTTGACTTTGACATCAGTGAAATTGGGTCAAAAAGGGTCCCACACAAAGTAATTACTGTTTGCTGAAGCTATTATAAAACTGTTGCAGAAGTGACGTTACACAATATGATAGCCATCTGCCTTTGATGTCACACATCGTCTACCTAGTCGGGGTCAATCAGCTGTGGTGTCCATTTGTTGTACTGGTGTCCGCGCAGATCATAAATTGCCCCTCGACTGCAACCCAATGCCATTGTCAGCTACTGACGTTCCTGCATGCAACATGCTGATAGCACATTTGTGAGGTGTGGCATTGAAACAGATCATTATGTCAGACTACTGAGCAAGTAACAATAAAAAAACATGTATGCTATTGTAGTCGATGTGACCAATGGCACGTGCAAAACGACTTTTGCCTCATTTGTGCTGGATAGGGTCACATGGGTTGTGCTGGACTCAACACGCATTGACATTATTAAATTTTAGATTGTGAAGTTTTTAATTTGACTAAGTATATAAATCAGTTCCTGACAGCTGTAGTGTGGAAGATGTTCCCTCCAAAAGCAAAGATGCTTGACCATGTAGACATAAGTGCTACCGAAGATGACTTTGGTGATTCTGTGGATTGTCTAATTGTCCATTGATGTGAGCAGAAGTCCCTGTCTGAAGATCCCTTGGCAGTGGTGGGTGATCACTGCAGCTGTCTACCCAGAGTCCGATCTGGTAAGGTGGATACCAAAGTCACCTTCGCTGATGGTTCTCGGAATGGGCTGTTACCTGTCAATAACTTGGGGTCTGATGTACAATTTATATTACTGTCAGACTGTTAGAGCACCATGTCGCCAATATCACATTTAATTACACAAACATCCTTCATAATGGGACATTTATAGCTTTTCCCAAAATGTCATCCATAGAGTTTGCAAGGTTGATGAAGTAAGTAAGAGTATTATTGCATGTATACTTTGTTTTTGATTTTAATAGTAAATGTTCAGTGATGTAACAGAGTTATTAGAACAGTTTGCTAGTGAGCATGATGGAGATCAGTTTGATCATTGTAATTAATTCTATTTTTAGCTACAGATCTATGTACAAATTGTAGTGGACATGGAAGTTGTCAGATGGTTAATCATGAACCATACTGTACCTGCAACCCAGGTAGGTCTAAGTCATGATCATGTGACATTTATGCTTATATCTATCAAAAGATCAAGCTCCCTATCCTAAACAGCCTTCTCCATTTGAAAATAATTTCAAACTACATTTCAAATGCCACAAATATAAAAACATTTTCTTGTACCATTTCGATTGAATATCATTGGGTTTTTGATCCTACAACTTTGGTTAAAAACCTGTGTTATACTGAATGCTTATATGGTTAATTATGTAGCAATCAAAAGTCTTAGCACATTGTTCTAAACATACAACTTGACAACCAGTCCAGGTAGTTGTTAATTGATTAGTGTGAGAAGAAAACCACTGCTGCCACATAGGCTTCTTGTAGTCATTAACAGTAAGGTATCTTTTGCATTCACTTCGCCACATACAAAGACAGCACACACAGGGGTAGCATTAAGAATTTTTTCCTGGGAATCCATTTTTTTCTCCATTGGACTCATTTGCTCCTGAATTGGCTCATTTCTATGAGTCCATTCTCAAAATCCATGAGTCCATATTTTTTTATGGAAATAACAGCTTAAGAACACGTTTTCATAGCTTCAGTCAAAACGGACAACATCAGTTATACATGTATGTAACAGTTGTGCAGTCAACAGAATTGATTCCATCATGTACCAGTTGGCATGAAAAAAGAAAGTAACATTTACTGGACTCAATAAAATACTAGTGGTCTATTGAACAAATAATTAATGTTTTTTACTCTACTACGTCTGAAAGTCACTTGCCTGACTTAACCTGAGATGATTGATTATCACCTTCACTAAAATTGAGACGTATAGAAAAACAAATAATTTGCTCCCCACCCCCCCCCAGTGTTTTGCACCTTAAAACGCCTTTACATACCTTAAACTATTGTCAGAAGTCATGTTTGAAACAGTGACCACCCGAAATACATTTCATATAAATTTAAAAAAACAAATTAATTCAGGGGAAAATTATTTTGCTAAGCAACCGCGGGCCATACGCAAAGAGAAACTGGGTCATGGCCTGTGGCTGAATGCAATCATTACATAAATGGCACAGTTAGGCCTTTTGACCTAGAAAACCTATCTTAGTCCTTCAAAAACAAAATACAAAAAGATTGATTTAATCATGTAGGCATATATTTTTCTAATTATCACAAATTGCAATGCGACACCGCTTAGTTTGAGTCTTGTGTTATATCACTATATATCTAATTTACTGTACACAGTCCATAGTACACACCATAGGGCCTACAAATACTCCAAACACGTGGGTGCCATATGTAAGAGGCTCACTGCCGCTAGCTTTTGATAGCCAATAGCCATTATTATCAAGTTAGGTTAAATTTCAATCATTGTACATTGAATGTACAACCAAATACTGGTCTGGACTATAGATATAGTCACCACAATTATTAAGTTATTGTGACATTTCATCTTTCTACTATAGTAAGGTACATGTCGAGTGTTAACACTGTTCCAGTGTTAGTAATGTAGCCCATGTTCTGCTTACGAAAACGCCACTGATTGTGATGTACATTGGCCACACGTTGATTTATGATGGGATTTTGACCTGAGAGAATATACCGTAATCAACCGAAACGTCCTGTATACCGTTCAAAATACAAACTCGTCTTGCTATTCCCACAATTCCACCAGACGATCAAGAGAAGAAAGTGATTTTCACTAATTTTCTCACCAGTTATAGTTTCTCACACCTAAACAACAAACTATTTTTTATTTTGTGGTAAGCAGTAATTAAAAATGCATCCGATAAATACTTGTTGGATATCGATCAAGTTGTCTGGTCCCTATGGATGGAATAATTAATAATTAGACAATGGCTATATAATCCTCATCAGTGTTATAGTATAAAATCTTCCAATGCCCTCCAACCAGTTCTGTTGCACATAATCTTACGTAAGTTCCTTGTTACCATTTTGTTGCTAGAAATTAACTTATGCGCAATTGGAATGTGAAATAGGTCTATTGTCTTATGTTAATGTTAAAGGAACTACATGTATTAGGGTATAGCCAAGATTTGAAAGCAGTCTGGTACTTCACATTTGATGAGCGCTGGTTAATACATCACTTTCCTACATCAAAAAAACACTTCATACTGCAATATTTCATATACACAGAGTTCGACAAATCCGCTAGCCCGATGCCCGTGGCTAATGGTTTTTAAGTTCGGGCTAGTGAGAAATGCAAAACCACTAGCCCTGGGGGCTAGTGGTTTCCACCCCTCCTTATCGCTCGATCGTGTGGGTTTTTTTTTCTTTTTCTCTCGGCTGAAATTTCAATTTGATTGTGACGTTTGTCATCGAATAATATCAACATTGAAATCAGTATGTAATAATAATCTACTTGAACTAGGTCTGCAAACTGCAGTAACATGCTATCTCTACATCGCCACATTTACAGCAGCATTGTTTACTTTTCCCTTTGAAGTTTCTGGCACAGGAAATAAGTCTAATGACATGCGTGCTTTGATTGGTTGGATATGCCACGTGGTAGTTAATCTCGCACAAATGTTTGAGGCTAAAACTTGGAAATCACAAATAGCGACGACAGGTTTATATTATCTCAATCAAGTAAAATCAGTGTTTGTTTTATTTACCTATTGTTTTCTAATTTAACACTTCGCTGACATGTGGTTATTGGCAATCAGGAAAACAATGTACTTTAATGGTAACCACACTCTGCTTGGCCTATTACTTATAGCGGTCTGGATAACGCGTCACAGCTGCCGATACAAGACGGTACTTTTTTGTTCATTAATTAAGAACGGATTAGATGTCACTGTTATATTATTTTGATATCGGCCCGGGATGATGCACTGTATTTGAGCAATTGACATCACCGTTCCTGGCGACATAAATGTATAACCCACTACCGAATACATTAAACCATCTATTACTGTGTGTCACACTGTCGTACCCTCATTTATATTTAATTATTTTGATAACTTTGAGATTAGATATCAACCATGAGTTTGCTCAATTATTTTTCACTGGGGTGAGGGCAAAAGCGAAAACGGAACAATGATGATGGGTCACACTTGTCAAAAAACCAAAGTACAAAACAACAAAAAACTGAAAGTTACAACATGATTTAATTATACAATTAATTGAGTGTTTGTTTTATTTTACTGTTATACTCATAAATGTGTAATGTTACAAAAGGTATATAAAAATCCAGTTATAATTGATCAGGAATTTGGACTAGTGCTTTATCAGGGTGGGCTAGTGGTTTTCACAAACCCACTAGCCCTGTGGCTAGTGACTTTTCAAAATATTTGTCATACTCTGATATACATGTACTTGTCATAAAACACTTATCAAGTGTACATCACTTATTAATAGATGAGAGATGACCTTTCTTGCTCAGCCATGTGACATATCACTCATAGATAACTTCTGTCTCAAACATATGTTCGAGATGACTTCTGACACAAGTGATTGTTATTCTATAGTGATGTCCCAGTCATCACAGCCATATCATCCAATTGATCAAAATGTATTGCTCTTATATAGAAGTTGAATGAAATTGATTGCTCTGTGATATAGAAGTTGAATGAAATTGATTGCTCTGTGACACATATTAACTAGAGGAACTATAAATAAGTTTTAGATAGTTGGAAAAGATGTTTAATTTTTATTTCTAAACTGATTTTTGACGATTTTCAAGAAACAGAATACTACATTTGTGTTTGTTAGATACCATTTATCTTACAACTTGTGTAAAGTGTATCCAACTTACTTTCACTCATTAGATACATTTTAAAGCAGCTCATTGTAAGATAATTGATATCATACAACCATTCATGTAATATATATAACCAAGATTTTACTTAAACCAATTGCAAAACCATTTAGTACTTTACTTTGAAAAAACACTGATTAAAATAATCTCTAACCATTCATGACTACTGTTATGTGCCGTACAGTTTATTTCAATATCTGTGGTTTAGATGTTAACTGTAAAACCACTCACATTTGTATATGTTTATAGTAATAAATGAATCATTTTATAAATATTTGTTTGTCTCTGCAGGCTTCACAGGTTCTGAGTGCAACCAAGCCATTGATTTCTGTTCCTCCAACCCCTGTGAGAACGGTGGCGGTTGTAAGTCTGAGTCATCAGGATTTACCTGTACCTGTCCAGCAGGTAATCCACACTAATTGGTTTTTCTTTTTAAAGTTTTTAAAACAGTTTGATTTCTATATAAAATTTTAAAATATACTTACCATAATATCTGTACTGTATTATACTTTTTCCTACAACTCTTTACACTGTGGTTTTACATAGTTCTATAAATAATATGTTTATATACAGTCATTGTTACATCGACCATCCTTACTATGACATTTACACCATCCAACCACAAATTGTTGGGAACAACAATATACCAAGCTTATTCTCTTCATTACACTGGAATTCACACCTTCTGGCATCAACAGAGCAAATTATGGTAGGAACGAACATGCATCCGACATCTAAAAACAATTCTTTACAATGACATTACATAATCAGAGATGCAGTATACACAGCTCCTAGCCATTTGGCATGCTGATCTCATTGCAAGCCAACATTGTCACATGATGTCCCGAGTTAACGATGTCGGCTAAATTTATGTACATCTATTGTATTAAAAATGAGTTTTAATCTATACTTTTTTATGGTAATTGGTAAAATGTTACGCAAATCAGAGCATAATTAAGATAATAATATGAAGGGTCCACGGTTATAACTTAACAGATAGTCAGTATTATTATGGTCATGTATTTCAAGGTCACAATGACACACTAAATTAAAAACCTATATGGTAGGCCATTAAAAGTAGTTAGTAAATTATGCTTTCTTAGGCCTAAATATTCTACAATTGCAGAGTTGTAAACATTAAAAAAACAAAAACCTTACTAAAAATTTGACATTGGACAAATGTGCTAATTCATCCGTCTTCTTTTAATGCAAAAAAACTCATTTCATTTGTTGATGAGTTTGTTTGTGTATACTATATTCAAGGAATATGTTTTAAGTGGATTTTAGGATACCATAAATATGTTTTATGTTGTCCATGAGTTTATTTGTGAATGGTCAAGGAATAATAGTTTTTAAATGGATTTTAGGACACCATAAATATGTTTTATGTTGTCATTGTTATGATGTTTGTTTGTGTCTTTCCAATAAGGATCACTTATCTTACACCATTCTTCTTCAATTATTTTTACAGCAACAGAATGTAATATCACTGAGGATGGGAATTTTCTGGCTGGAGTGACATCAACAACATATCTGGAATCATCGATAGTCACGGATCTTAATACTTGCAAAACAAAATGTCAAAACATGATTGACTGCAAAGCAGCTGCGTACCATAATACTAACAAATTGTGTGTGATCTACAATGAAGCCCAGACTGGTGGAAAAGCTTCTAACTCAGATTATACTTGGCTGAACAAAACATGCATGTACAACTACTGTAAGTAAAATACACTCGTTTTGGTTAATACTTAAGTATGAACCCACCTAAAAATGTTTAGTGGATTGAGGTAAGAATGCAAAGAAGTAAGCTCTGTTCAACCAATCTGTGGAAAAAAGATGGAAAGAAAATTTAATCATTACAATATACTTAGTTTTGTTTCTTATTTTGCCTGTGTTAGTTAATTTTAATGGCAAGTCATCCTTATTTTCTCGCTAACAACTTTAAAGAAATACTTGTTAAAATTAGTTTAAAGTTAGAGTTAGCTAGGGTTAGTGATAGTTATATACAATACCTTTTAAAACAATTTATTCTGTAAAAACAACACAATGTTTTTATTTCAGGGTTCGCACAGGTGCTTGAAGTGCTTGAAAGTACTTGAATTTTGTTAATGTATTTTCAAGGCCTTGAAAACCTTGTGATAAAGTCTTTGAAAAGTCCTTGAATTTTATTTTTTCCAACTGAAAAAAAAGGAAACATGCCTTTCCTAGCTTTAGTAAAAAAAATTGAATCCGTTCCGTAGGTTTTACGGGTCAGTCCCAAACTTTTTTGACATTCCCTCCAAATATTTGCTTCGGCTGTTAAATATTCACAAAGACAGCTCTCTGATTGGGTCAAAGTATTTGTGCATGTGGACATGTGATTGTTGTGCATCATCGGAAGATGCCATTGTTAGGAAGCATGGGCGAGGCAGCATTGCAACGTCTATATGTTTGTAGTTTGAATAAATGATCAGGTGTGTACTTTGTTTTGTTTCTCAGTCTAATTTAACTTAATTAATGATGTGCATTAGTATTTTGCAACTCGATAAATTTGTGACTGGAGTTTACAGGCGATTGATAATAGGCGATTAGCCATAACACTTTTGGAGAATGACGTCACAGATTAGTTCAAAGACGTCCGCACTCAAGATGCGGACAAGCCAAGAGTTCGATATGTATACGGTGATGTCCGATGAACCGGTGCACCTAAGCATTAAAAGATCATTTTTAGAATTAAAACTGGAGGGCAAAGCTGTAAAACTGGTCAGTCTACTTTTTATTACCAGGTAAATGTATTTTGTGTCCTTGAAAAATGAATTTAAGTACTTGAAAAAGTCCTTGAAAGTCCTTGAATTTTATTTTCTCAAACCTGTATGAAACCTGAAAATTAGACATTTTGACTATTCTGTGTAAATTTTCCTCCACAAGGGTGCTTTTGATGGTGCTTTTGGAAGAAATATAGCACAGAAGACAGAATGAGGCATTATGGTACCAAATCTTTGTTTTATTCCGTCAAAATACACCCTATGAAATTTATAAGTACTTGACTACAATCCCAATTGTCTGGAGTTCGAATCCAGGCCTAGCACTAAGTTGTTTGTAGTGTTTAATGCAATACCCAATTGTTATCACTAATTCAATACCCCAAATGGGTGGGCGGAAATACAGAAGTCTTTCCTCAGTGTATGGTGAAATCCCTCTAAACTGGAAATCTATAGACCAAGTCAAAAATTCAGTTTTCAGGGATATCTCATTTTCAGAGGTTTGATGCAAATACCTTTGTTGTATTCTGTTTTTAATTAAAATACAGAAAGTGGTTAATAAAAGGTCTGACAGCTATGCAGCTACTAAACCCAAACTTTGTGTATTAAGTTTCTTTTTTTTGCTGATTATGCATGTTTAGGACATCAAGTTCACAGATGTGGAAGATGACACCTTTGGACATTTGAGATTTTAAAATGTATTTATTTATTTAGCCATTTCATTGTCATTGACTGGTAATATTGTATCAGTAGTAGATTTTAAAATGTATTTATTTATTTAGCCATTTCATTGTCATTGACTGGTAATATTTTATCAGTAGTAGATTTTAAAATGTATTTATTTATTTAGCTATTTCATTGTTATTGACTGGTAATATTGTATCAATAGTAGATACAAAATTATGAAGAATTTGTTTGAAATGTCCTGGATATGAAGTTGTAAAAAAAATTTCTACATTACCAAGACCTGCTGATCAAAATGAGTTTAGGTGACCCCTCCAAAATATTGTGTGTGGCCCACCATGACCTTTTCAAAATGGCCACCATTTAAGTCTTCACTAATTTTTAAAAGTGATGTGACATTTTGTTGCTTCAAACTTGACATATTTAGAAACAAACATTTCGAACCATAAACAGTAATAAAGTATGACATTTGAACATGTGCATAGTACCTTCTTTTTCAAAATGGTCACCTCTTTGCATATTTTCTCAAATGTTGAATAATAAATTTTATATACATGTAATGTCTTGATCTTCAGCTGGCTTGGTTTTCATTTAAATATAATACGTATCTGGCCATAACAGATTTGTTCTTGAAAACTGTGACTATTTTGGAAGATAGCAATGCTCATAGTCAGTTGCCTTTGTGAATCAAATTGTGTAAACCAAATACATGTGTATGTGTAAACTAAATTTCATTATTCAAGCTATTTCTTTTATAATTATATGTGATGCATGCTGTATGCAGTGAACATCACATGTTAATAATGATGATGTTTACCTTAAGTTGACCCCCAAGTTATAAAATAAATGTTTGGTGAAAATAATTTGACTTATAGGCAAAGATATACGGTAATTAAAGATTGCCTAAGCAGCTTTGCTCCGTATGAACTGGAATTAAAGTTGCTTATACAGTTTACAAAAACATGTTTATCAAGCTTGAGATTATTTGATAAAACATTATTACCCTCATGTGTTTCAGTATGGTCAATATCATATACAGTAAAGTACACTTATAATTAACATGCTTAGAACAAACTACTGCATAGAATGAACTGATCGCAAAATACCATTTTATATCTCCCTATATATATATACAGTAATAACCAACTTACGCAAATGTGTACAACAAACTACTGTATAGAATGAACTGATTGTAAAATCCCATTTTATATCTCCCTATACAGTAATAACCAACTTACGCAAATGTGTACAACAAACTACTGCTATAGTGAACTAACTATCACGGTCCCTTGCTGTTCGTTATAAGAGCACTTTACTGTATTAGGAATAAAAACTATTTATTAGGCTCCCATAAAACAATTTTTATTCCTAATATACAAAAACACTCTGATAATAATATCTGTTTATTTATTTAATATAATAGTACAAATATAACAGCTATTCTATATAAAGGGTGAAGCCAAATTTTCATTGGTTCAGTTTCTTTCATCAAGATCCAAAGATTACTGCCAAATTCAGGTATTCTGAAAAGACAGTCATATAAATACCAATTAAAATCAAAATGGAACCAAACAGATATAAAACTGTTTTTTCATAAACCTTAAAATAAGGTCATTACTAGGTAATTTTAATACTTTGTCAGCACATTGGGTGAAATGTAAATACTATTGTGAAATATACATTAAGAACTTAGAATTTAATGTGGGGAATACCT
Source organism: Dracogyra subfuscus (assembly GCA_016106625.1). Classification (NCBI taxonomy): domain Eukaryota; kingdom Metazoa; phylum Mollusca; class Gastropoda; order Neomphalida; family Peltospiridae; genus Dracogyra; species Dracogyra subfuscus. Next base: position 10,755 of record JAECMU010091703.1, on the reverse strand, counting down.
TAATTTCCTTTTAATTGATTATAAAATATATATTCAAATTAATTAATAATAACTATAATTAACATGCATGTGTTGAATAAAGGGGTGAAGGAGATATGTCAAGAATTTAAAAATACAGATACAATAATAACACAGGAAAAATGAAATTTATTTGTGGTCACTTTAATAAAAATCCTTGACCCTGCCAGAAGATCAGTCTGTGGATTTGAGTATGCATGAGAGAACCATTTAGGAAAACATATGGGCAAATAGACTGAATGAATTATTTATAAAAAATAAACTTCGATTATTTGTTTTTTTGTCAAATAGTTTTGATATTAAAATTTTGGTCCGAATTTTTTGTGTAAAATGCTAATAAAAAAGAAAAGAAGAAGTGGTATTGTTGGTAATAAATTGTAATTAAATAATGAATTTTGACTGCCCAAGACGATGCAGGAAAAAATTGGTCCTTGCTTAATCCCAGACATGATTTTGGTGTAATAAATAATGATGTATTCTAGCTACTGCATAAGACCACCATTTGCAAGTAAAAATAAAAAAAGGTTGAGTGGAATTAAAATAAGTGAAATTTGTAAGAAAATAATAATAAGAAGAAAGAATGTAGATATAATTTGGGCCAGAGTAGTTACATATTTTTAAAAAAGTCATATTTTCCTTTGAAAATTCAGTACTCTTCAATGTTTGGTGAAAAGATAAAGTGTTGAAAGTATAATTATAAAGTGCGTGCATGAACTCGATTTACAAACTAGCACTCAACTAAACACAGCCAACAAATTTACCCTACTGAATAAAACTGAACTGAGCCAAGTGATAAAAATAATGTTTTAAATGATCAATTAAACAAAAAAAACCAACAACAATGGATGTATAATTAACAAATAAATAAATATATCTATTATTTGACCATAAAAGTTGGCATTTTCTTTGACACTTCGGAAAGTGCAAATTCCATTTTTTGATTTTCAATTCCGCGATTCCATCTGCAATTCTGTGATCATGGAAAATTGGTACCCCAAGGAATATCCTTTCATTTTGTTATTTTTTGGGATCAATGCTGGATAAAAATAACAATTACAAACTCTGCTATATTATTTATGTTTGTTCATATTTTAACATCATGTATCCTTACAAAATAAGATGTATTTTGGAAAAAAATTGATGAAGTAAAGTTTGTTTTATTTAATGACGCCACTAGAGCACATTAATTTTTCATCTTATCAGCTATAATTGGATGTCAAACATATGGTCATTCTGACACTATTTTTTAGAGGAAACCCAGTCGTTTTACAGATACAACAAATCCACGTTCAGTGTGTGCTATTTTCAAAACCTTCAACCACTTTACCTATCTATTATTTTACAGAGTTTTGCCGTACATCTAACTTGTAAATCTCAAAATGGATGTAGAATTCTTTTGATCAAGTCAAAAATTATTAGATGGCCAAAATCACCAAATTTGGAACAGTCATTTGTTTAGAGGGGGCTACCTGATTTTAAAGTTCAAGATCCAGTTTATGTCAAAGGTCAAAAGTCAACTTTAGACAATATCCAGAAAAGATGGTTTCAAGTACGTACTACATTAGGCATACATGCATATTTACCTAAAACATGTACAAAATGTTTAAGAGATGGCTCCACCAATTTAGACAACAAAGTCAGGTCACAGTCAAAGATCAAACTAAAATAGTATTCAAGAAATTCTGAAGAAAAAAATCACTAAATTTTAAATAATAATTTAAAAAAAACAAAAAAACTTGGCACCATTGAACATTTTGAAATATTCAAGATGGTGTAAAGATGGATGTCAAAACAGAACTAGCAATATAACAGATATGTTGTGACCTAAGACCAACTTTGTAACTGAGATATTGCATCATCATTTAAATCCAAAATCGCCACGGAAATTAATACCATTAAATTTACTTTCTAAGTCTGACAGTGGTTTTATTTTTGTATTAACTGAATGGAATATGGCTACTAAAATGGTTACGGTAACAAAACAATGACAACATTATACGTTTTACATCACCTAAGAATCACTTTGAAACCAATTGTTTTGTTTTGTGGTGCACCAATAAACAAAACAAAAGCCCATAGCTGTATCCTTGCTGTGATAAATGTGCATACATATGCAAACCACAAGTTACTGAAATTTAGTTTCACCATTTTTGTTGTGTTTTTTTGTTGTTGTTTTTTTCTTTAATATTTTTCATACATGATTTCCATTTTTCATACATGTGCATGTAGGTTTTCATAGGCAAATCAACAAAATACAATGTGTGTATATATATATATATATATATATATATATATACACACACACACACACACACACTACACGTAAGAATGCTTATTCATTCATCTTAATCCAATGCAAAAAGGTTATGACAAACTGACAAAAATTTAGTAAATGAATCATAATTACAGGTCGAAAAGGCAATTGTTTTAGTTATATAATAATATTCTTTCAACTCTCTGAATCCAATTCAAATCAGGAATATAAGAATTTAAATGACTTTTGTATATTAAATGCTTAGTAACCAATACAATTGCATTAATAGGATCATTGTTTTTTGTTTTAAAACCCAAAATTATCTTTTCTTTACAAAAATTAATGATCTTACCTGTTTTTATATGAATCCAGTACATTCCCAAAATAAATGAGTAGTTGTTTCTAATTCTGAATTACAAAAACTACATAAAGGAGAAGCAACATATCCAATTTTGTATAGGTAAGTATTAGTAAGAAGTATATTATGTATAATTTTATACTGAAACCATCTTAGTTCTGAGCTATTGGTAGAACAAAAGGGAATTACGTTAATAGCTTTCCAGTCGTCATCCATGTAGTTACAGTTTAACAATTGTTCCCAGTTCAAATTAGATTTTGATTTTACAAAGGATGAATTTAATAAAATACTATAGAAATGTTTACCGTACTTCCCTTAAGGGTTATTTTAAGAATTCTATGATTATATGACAAAATGGGAGATTGTAACTTTGTGTGTATTCACTTAATATTGCACCATTTTGTTTCTTGCTGTAGTGTGTATATTAGTGATAAATATATTATTAATATGTGGAAAATTATCGATGTAAAAGTATTTGACATCAAAACATAGGGTTGTTGTGGTATTAGAGTAGGAATCTTTGACTACTGTTTGGTGGGCAGCAATTACTGATAAATGACATAGCTTGGTCTTTTACAGTCAGAGTACTCAGGCTAGGGGTGTTGGACAGTAGGATTTTTGATCCCCTGGCTTAACAAGATGAAGTTACCGTAAGTCTTATACAGTGACTATTTCACCATAAACGTCCCCATGCATTACTCTGTGTATATTAATTTTGGTTCGACCACCAGGTGGTGATCATATAAAATGATTTAGTCACCAAACAAATTTTTGTATTGCATATGCAACCAAATCGGTTATAATGTAGAGGGCTGTCTTAAGAATTGTATTATGTTTGTTTTTTTCCTTTCAGATTTCATTGGTACCTACTGCGAACAAGATTTACGAAATAACTGCACCGATACCTCATGCAGCGAACAAGACATGTGTATGGATCTGATTGATGATTTTCAATGTGTCTGCCCGAAATCTGGAGGATATTCTGGACCAAGGTAATGTTGGTAACATATGCATTAATAACATAGGCTATTGGGTGTCAAACTATGGTAATTCAAATAAATAAAGTGATGATCAACATCAATATAAAAATTCAAGGTTTAAACAAAAACAGTGTAAAGAACTGTACAAAAACATAAATATCACAGAATTTTACGGATACTGAATTTTACTCAAAACTTCAAATTTTGTGCTGTATTGGGCATTCTCAAAGAGAATGTTACACTCCTGCACCACGGTGAGGTTACAGCACGCGCAGGGGTAACGTCTGATGGAGGTGGGTGAGTAAAACATTGATCAAGGATGTTAATTGTTGATGACACAATTTCACCTATTTGAAAAATGCACAATTAAAATCAATTGCTCTGTGGCATGTATGTTATGCTGAAACTGATTGCTCTGTAACACATAAGTTCATAGTAAGCACTGTAAATATCTTTATAAATAAAGCAATTGTGATAATGTGTTTCATTTATTTCACTTTCAACAATAAAAACCTATGATTTAAAAATGGTATAAACAAATGAACATTTAAGTTAAACACACTGGCTGTTCTAATCAATAAGAGTCATTGTACAACTGAAGTAAACCTTTGACACATACTTGTTATTATATTCTGTTCAGATGTGAAAAGGACTCTGATCTGTGTAATCCCAACCCCTGTACACATGGAATATGTCTGCCGTTTGGAGATGTGCGCTATCAGTGTCAGTGTGAGGCGGGATATACTGGAGCATCCTGTGAGACGAACATCAGTAAGTATATAATCTGTATTACAGGCTTCGAATTTGGTAATTTGTTACCCATGGACATTTTAAAATGTTATTGCCATAGGCAAAAATGCTCATAGCAATTTTGAGCATGATTCCCAACAATTTTAAATAAGTAACTTTTGTAACAAATAAACACAAAATTAAAAACCTAAAAATGATCCCTTCAGCTGATGGCAATACTTTTTATCTAACGATAAAACACTGCTGTTGGTAAAACACTGCCGTCAATAAAATACTGCCATCTGTAAAACACTACCGTCGGTAATACAATGCAGTTGTCCTTGTTACCACTAAAGTCTGTGCACCTAAGCGTTTGTGTTAATATATTTTAAAGTTAAAATCTTTCTTTAAAAATATTTGTTTCACTGCCACAGTACAATGGAACAATAAATGTGTTACTGTACTACCAAATGTTAAACTTTTTTTTAATGTGTGGTTTTTTAGTGGCACCCCCCCCCCTTTATATTTACTGGCCTGCATGTAAGTTTGTGCAGCAAACATTAAAACAATCACTTCTGTCACTACTGTTTACAAACACAACAAACAGGTAATGGGTCCAACTGTTCATAGACAACAAACACTTCCTATTATATTTTGTTTCAGATTCAGGGCTCGAAACGACCTGTGTTAATTGCCAAATGTGACCAGGGCCCACTTTGGGCAACTTAAATATGAAAAAATAATGGTGTTAATTGCCCAAATTATATTATTTGGACGATCTTCGTTAGAGCTATAAAAAATGAGCCACTATTAATATATTGCATATATTAATTCCACATTAAAATCTTGCTCATGGTTCATGGTTCGCTTACCTTAATTTGCCAACATCCATTATTATTTTTTGGGCCACCATATGTTTTGGCGAATTTCGAGCCCTGCAGATTAATTTTAGATTATGCAAATAAGACAAATATAAATGGATAACATAAAATAACAATATAAAAAAGTCACTATCAAAATTTCTTATCATTATTCAACAAAAGTTATCTGTTAATGAGCACAAATAGTATTTGTTTTTTTAAATTACATATATGACATTCAATGATAATTATAAAACAGATTATGGCTAAAAATAGGCCATGCTGTCAACTTTATAGTCTGGGCAGTCATATTATTTGTGTTGTGTTACTTCGAGGGAATATTTAAGTATGCTTGGATATTTACGTTAACAGATAAAATAAAAGATTGATTTGATTTATGGATTCATAAATTACAATAAGGTATATATTGAAGCTTTTATGTAAACTTATTATGAAAGTTGATATTATACAATAGGGTTGGGTACCGCGAGAAAAAACGTACCATGGTATACCGCGTTTTTTTGTAACATACCACGGTATACCACGGTAATGACATCATACTAATCACTGCGATTCAGTGATACAATAATTGCTCAACATACAATGTCATTTATGTGCCTTTGAACTTAGGGGTCAAACATATATGACATACTACAATGAAATCCCTACCAGTACAGATCTTGACTGATTCATTTTACACTTTATTTCCTCTAAAGTTGAGTAAGCATTAACCAGAACTAAAAAATCTCATTTAGAGAATAACTAATACTTATAGGTAGAACATAGTCGTAGAGCCTTGCTGTATTTTAAGACATTATAATGTAAATGAAATAAGCATAACAGATGAATGAATTCTGTACGGTAGTTATCATTTCAGTGAACTGGAAAAATAATGAAAATGACAAAGTTTAAATGAATGTATTATATTATCACCATTTTAATTATACCAGTAGCTATTAACTACCAGTAACTTTTATATAGCTAGTTTTATTTCAGGTGATGACCCAGGCAAACAGGTCCCTTTATGTTTTCAGTTTGCTACAATGTTTTATTGTTCAAGTTACTTCAAGTTATATCGTCTTAACATCAGTTTAGTTTTAAGAATAAACAAACTTCACAAACCTAGAAATGTTTTATAAATCATGTAGTGTGTCAATTCCAGTCATTATTATCTAGATTACTGAATTTCTTTTATGTTCTTGTTTACAAACATTAGTGAATATTTGTTATCGCGAACTCAAATATTATCAATGTAATGGTATTTAACGTCAAACATAGGATCATTGTGGTATTACAGCAGGGATCTTTGCCTGCCCGGTGGTAGGCAGAAATTCTGTGCATTCGTTATATCTCACTGAGAGAATGGCTGTAACTGTCTGTCTATAGCTCTAGAACAGTAGAGAAGGCCTTCTTGGGCTAACCACTTATGATGGAATGAGTTACTTGAGAATAGGTTCAACCAAACCATCACTGCCTACAGAGTGTCAATCGAACATTTGGGGCATTTTTTAAAGCTAAGTTTACTAGCACAAGTATTTCAAATTGATTTATAATCATTGTTTTGTGTTTTCAGCTATTATATATATGTAACTGCCTACGTTAATGTGTTATAGTTTAAACAGTTGCCGTGCCATAGCGTTTATGACAAAATAAACAGATAAATAATAATAAATAAATAAAAAGTAGTAATAAAAATAGTGTTTTACGCAACACTGTTCAGTACACTTACCCACAACCGGTAACGCTACAAAATGTTTGGACGTACACCCACCCACCCGTCAACGTTACGTAGTATTTGAATGGCCCATGATGTCTATGACGGGCTGTAGCCCAGTAGTAAAACACTTGGTCGGACGCGTGGTAGGTCTTTGATCGATTCTAGTCGGTGCCTCATTGGGCTATTTCTCATTTGCGTATGCATGTGCACCACGACTGGAATTGCAAAGGTCATGGCATGTGCTACTAATGATAAAATGTAGTGGGTTTCCTCTCTAAGACTATATATCAACATTACAAAATGTTTGACATTCAGTAGCCAATATTTTTGTTCTGCTCTATATAAAGATTTTAAAAATGTAACCTGTGCCACCCCACTAGAAGCTCTGCATACGTTGCCAACCCTCCAGGTCAGGTCAGGTCAGACGGTTTAACATGCACATTCAGAGCAAGCTGTTGTAGCGCACGCCTGTCCTGGGCCAGATATCGTGCCATATATATGTATAGGCTACGTGCTGTGGGCCTGTATCTTTAATCTCTAAAACTGAATACTATGTATACAATGTAACATGTTTTTAACAGTATTTCATATTATCTGATCGAAGTAGTTCACTATTGAGTGTCACCAGGACATGCAAATGGCGCTTATGCATACCGTGAAGCGTATCTGTTGAACATTATTTGGCAACTAAAAATCGACATTAAAAGACTTTCTCAATTTGTTTTCGCCAAATTATTTTGCCAATTTTTATTATTATCCGTAATTTGCGACTTTGACGAACAACAAGGCGAGCTCTGAAAATATCCAATATCGCACGTGTGTTGCGAACAACAAACTCGTCATCTACCATGTTTTTGTTAGTGGCAATCTTTTGAGATTCTAGATACTTTGTGAAATTTCGTTGTTTTTTTCAAAGATTTGTTAATGAAACACAGACAATCATTGACATCAGATGTTTTTTAAAATAATTTCTCGATATTATGTATTTTGTTTCATGATACTAATAATTTATTTCTTGGAAATTTCCGTAAAGTTGTCATCCACGGAAAGTCCCGAAGTATACCAGTACAGTAAAAAAACGTACCGGTACATACCACGACAGAACAAAATACTGGTATACCGGTAATACAGCACACCTCTATTATACAAGGTTGATCATTACAGTGGTGACAGACATGTCGTGTTGACAGGTGATAGAAAAACATGTTGATCGAGGCTGGCTAAAGTATACTTTTTAAATAAAAAATTTATCAATCAGTTGTATATGTATATACTCATAATCCAAATATGATGTTTTAATAATTGAATTATGAATTAAATTAATATTGTTTGTTTACAGTCGTATCCAGACCCTTGTTTCAAGATGTAATGTAATATAATTAACATGTGCAGACTTTTGTGCCACACAGACTACTACTGTGACATATGAGTGTATATATATATATTCTTCCTATTCTGACAGACAGCCTGTAGACCTACCGTACTCATGGCACCCTTCCAACCCACAATAGCTTTGCTTGTTTAGAGATGTCATCACACTTGGTGTCATATATAATAGTGATTTTGATCTTGTTAGGTTTTTAAACATCATTTCCCTTGGGGATCTTAATTCATGTTTCATGCCACAATGTTTTTTGGTTGAGTGTGTATACAAATTAAATCACCATTATTTTTATAAATTGTTGTATGTTTTGTCTATTATAAGCAACATATTTGATACATTCATTGTTACTTCAAATTTGTATGTACTGACTAATTTGATTATTACTCCTTTGATGTTTGAAATAACTATCTGTTGTTTACAGATGAGTGTGATACGAACCCCAGTGCCTGTCTGTATGGTGGTGGGTGTGTTGATGGTGTTGACAAATACACATGTGACTGCCCACTTGGGTTTTCTGGGGATAACTGTCAAGTGGAAAAGGTCTTCTGTGGAAATGGTGTATGTGCCAATGGTCTTTGTCTTGATGACTATGATGTCAACAAAGCTGTTTGTATTTGTGAAGATCCATATGAAATAGGTATGTCTGATCTTGTAATTAAACCTGAAAATTATGTTTTAGAGGCTCAAAAAATGTTTTGCATTTCTGAAGATAACATGCTTTAAGTGTTTGTTTCTATGAAAATGTCCACTATGTGTGAGGAAAATATTTTATTTTTTAATATAAATATCGCAAGAGAGTTATTGCAAACACCTCACTGGCTGACACTAGCTAGTGACTGTTTCAGCACCAGACCTAGACCCATATTCAAAAAAATATCGTAAACCTAGTTTTACACGTAAACATAAATCTACGACTGAAGAATATTCACAAAACAACGAAAATGTAAGTTACGTGTAAAGTTGGACGTAAATATAAGAGTGCCTCTGGTTACAACTAACGCTGCACGTAAGTCATAAGTGTACATGTAAGTGTACTTATAAATCAAGCACACGATCGCCATTATTTACTATTATTTATGGAAACTAGCAGCATTTCCAATAATTGAAGCAGTTTGTGATGGCTAATGCCCATGGATGGACCATATTTTTGTTAGTGATCGAATGGATGTTTTCGACTCAGCCAATTTCTCCTGAGTTATCTTTTCCTTTTTAAGAAATATGCTCACAGGGCGCAAAGCAACACTTTATATTTACTCGCCAACTGGCTAGTGAATGAAAAAAAAATACTAGCCAACGAGAGATTGTTACTCGCCAGGCAACATATGAAGTACATGTATTAGTATTGATAATTATAATAACAAAATTAAAGAACTTTAAACACCAACCTCATCCTGTGTTGTTTATTTTTCTCAAGGGTATGTTCAAGATGCACTGAAGTTCATCAAGATTAACTTTGATAGTAAACAAAGTTAATCTTGATGAACTATAGCTTAGATGCACTGGTACCCGCTTTACGACAGTATTTGCAATACATGTGATTCCTATTTTAATCGTATCTTAGAAATTCAAAACCTAATAAACAGGATTCTCGAAATGAACGCTCTGGTTGAACTTCATCATGTTTTTGTGTGTTTTTTTTGTTTTTTTGTTTGTTGTTTTTCGCGTCTGTTTCACCACCAGATTCATCGTCTAAAACACGTTTACTTACAGGCGTAATGCAATTTCTCTGGAAATATGCAGTTATAGTCGTAGGTTTCCAGTCGACATAACTCCTAAAAAAAATCAGTTTCCAAGAGTCCAGAAACAAATCATCAATTATTTTTTTTTACTTTCCTTTGTAAACCGCTTTTTAACGGGTTACGCGATTCCGACAAGTATACCGTCGGCTACAGTTACCGAAACTAGGATGTATTTTATTTATTTATTTATTTTTGTTGATGATATGCTATCGTTACCAACAACATTCTCGAATGTTTAAATTTTTTTAATTATTTAGCATATTCCCGCCATGGAACATTTAGCTTAACTTTAGGTGCAAACAAATTGGCTGCCAAGGCTTTGTGAAAACTCATTTACAACCGGAAAACCCCGATGTGTCACGAGGCTTTCCGAACACCTCGATCGTCAAGTCGGCCGGAGAGCTCCGAGTGTGATATCCGCAAACAGGGCAAAATGCGGAAGTGTATGTTTGCAGTTATGATCATCAGTATATGTTTCGTCTGACTGATTAGTGAAATAAATGTTCCAGTATCAGCTTCATTCTGAAAAATAATCTACTCTCCAAAAGGCTAGTGTTTTGCAAATTTAAATCGCCATAACAGAATTTCACTCGCATAGGCGAGTGTTTCACTCGCAGTATTGCGCCCTGGCTCAAGTTCATACCAAAATGCGAATCCTCACCAATACCAAAATGTAATGTTATGGCGTTCATGATGTTATTGTTAGCAGACGACAA